>JAURVB010001393.1:0-38093 GCA_033002965.1 Piper betle | reverse complement strand
CAATCAAGGGGTCTATCGGCACCAGCTCGACGAGCTTGGTCCGATGGTGGTGTCAAACAAAGTAACCGAGGCGGCGATGGCCGTCGGCGGCGGCGTCGAAAGTGGGTGGCGGCGGCGGCGTTCTCCGATCGAGGCTCCGGCCGGCCTCGACGGTGGTCGGGACGATGGGGGAAACGTCGGCGACGTCGAGGGGGTGGTCGTCGGGGTCACAGCGGCGGCGGCGCGGCCCGGACGGCGGCGGAATCAGTGGGCGGCGCGTCGCGGTTCGCGGGGCGATTCCGGCGTCGTGGCGGCGCGACGGTGGCCGGGGTTGGTCGGGGCGGCACGGCGACGGCAAGGCGGGGCAGGGCGGCGTCGATCGGCGGCAGCACGGCGTCGGCGGCGGCGGCGGCAGCACACCACAGTGGCGGCGGCGAGGGTTTGGGTGAGAATGGTCGGGGAAGAAGAAAAACATGACTAGTGGCAAACTCGTAATTTAGTATTGACTCGATTCCGACTCGAGTCAAAATAATAACTAGTTCGTAATAAATTCTAAAAAAATCTAGAAAAATATGGAAAAATCACATAAAATAAAACAAACACAACAACATCCAAATGACATGCTCTATAACTAATAACCCACCCGAATATAATCCAACGCGTCCTAATTCGTCATTCGGCCCTAAAATTATTTCTACGATCAAACATATAAAAAGAAAAAAATACTGCATACTTTCATATATTCAGATAACTCGTATCTCACCATCTTCTCGACGTTATCATCATATATTCAGGTACACCTGACTCTCATCGCTCATAACTCACGGCTGGTCTCGACTCAGCACGCGATTCATGAAACCGACTCGACTCGAACCAACGATCGAACCGACTGGTTCGGTAACGTAAAACCCTGACTCGAATCACGGGTTTTACATGTCTGGCCTTTTACGCAAACTCGGAAAACGAAAATGGTGGTTGCTTCCTCACTCCTTAAGGGCTTATGCTATGCAAATGCTAGACTTCTGGGGTTACACCAAGGCTCTCTTATCATTAAAAAAATTGCAATTAAAGTAACTAATAATTATGAAATTTGACATAGAAAATAGCACAAGTTTGACTTTTGTTTGGTAAGTGCTTTGAGTTACATAAGTTTACAAAGAAACCCTCAATTACAAAAGTAAAACCCACGATCCGAATTAGGGTTTTATACTCATGAACCGATCGGTTCAGCCATCGGTTCGAGTCGAATTAGTTTCAGAACACGTGTATTGAGCTGACACTGGTCACGCGTATGAGCTATGACGATCATGTGTACCTAAGTATATGATGATAACGTTGTGAATACAGTAGAAAAAGAATGAGGTATCAGAATATATGAGAATATGCCACTTTATTTTTTTATTTTTCTATATAGTGGATCATAGAATTAGTTTTAGTCTACTTACTACTCAGGGAGTGTTATGGGGCAGTTGGGGTAGGTTAATAGTTATAGAGCATGTCATTATAATTTTGTGGCGTGTATTATAATTTATGGGATTTTCCTCCTATTTTTGTGGATGTTTTTTAGGATTTATTACAAGCTAGTTATTATTTTTGACCTGGGTCAGAGTCGAGTAAATACTTATTTAAGATATTGCCATCGACCACCCCAACCCTTTTTCTTTCACCCAAACCCTCAATTGCCACCACCTTCACTCTTGTGTTCGTCCCCACCGCCAACGCCACCCCGCTGCCGATCGTCTCACCAAGCCCCACTGCAGAATTGTCGGGCCAGCCCGAGTGCCCTTGGCCTTTCATCAGGCCCCCACTACGTGATGGAGCCAAGCCCTTATCCTGCACTTATGTGGCCGATCGCGTCGCTGACGTGATCCAGTGGTCGCCTCGATGTCTTCGACCAACCAACAACCTTGTCCGACCGGAACAGAGCCTAGCACTGCCCATCCCAGCCAGATCTCCACACCCCACCACAGACAGCCTTGTTTTTGCCCTTTTTCGGCCAGCCACCACCTCCACCGACCTTATCAACATAGTAGACGTGTTGGGCTCGCCGAGCCGGTGCCAACGGTACCCAATACCACCTCTATTCTACTAGTAGACGCCGCCGGCAATTGCCACTGAAAAACTGCAAAGAAGCTACCGAAAAACCACTAAGACCGCCGAAAAAGAACGCTACCGGAAAATTGGATTTGCTGGAATTCGCCGGGTCTTCTGCCAAGCTCATCCAGTTGAACCCGATCGAACTTCAGATGCCGATGAGTGCTGAATTCGAGCTCTGAGACGCACTATGAAACCCTTGTCGTCGCCGATTGTCGACGACACAAGGTATAATTACCTCCGATTTAATTATTTAAAATTGATATTTACTAGCACAGCATGCTAGGATTGATTAATTGTTGTGATGAATGTCTGAAGTAATGATTTGCATGATGTGATTAATATTGAATGAATGTTAAGTGATCTAATGAGGTAGATTAAATTTGAGCATGTTAATTGACTATGATGTAACTTAGAAAAACATAATAAAATTGGTATGAATAGGATGAGTTAGAATTATTTTCACATTTATAATTGTTGATTGTGATGGATGATGATTGTGTTGTGAGTGTAATGTTCATGTCGAGTTGATGCATCATTTAGCTAGCGGCCGTTGCTTTTAGATTTAATGTGTAGGTATGGAGTAGGAGCTCGCCGCCTAGGCGTGAGGACACGCTTGGAGCTTCTACCAGGTCCGTTTAGGACTCACCTCTATTTTATACTCTATTCTATTGTATGTTTGTTTTAATGCCTGCATGACGATTAAGTGGCGTTTTATCAGATCCCAATTAACATGGTCCATTTAGCCAAACAGTTTTTCGGACTAATAACCCTCAAGGATGAGATCCCTCGAGAATGATTGTGAAAACAAGATCCCCCACAAGTTGCCTTCAGGCCTATTATACTAATCCCTTCCCAGTCTATATATTTAATTTTATCATGTTTTCAGTGAGACGAGAGATGCTGAAACCGACTTGCACATACCATGAACAGATGCACGTGAGAGTCAAAGCGGGCTCCAGATTAGTGAGCAGGACTGTTCCATTCTTGAGGGATCTTGATAGCTCCGTGTTTGAGTTCCTCACACTTGGAGAACATGGAGCTTTACGAGTACTATTAAATACAGCGTATGTTCGGACTTGTGGTTCAAAGGGTACTAAAGGCAACTGCCTGAGAGTACTCGGCCTTTGTGCTCAAGGCTAGGAGAATTATGGAGGAAAGGAGAGGGCTTAGGATATACTTGTTGTCCCGATGGACCAAGAAATTGAAATGAGAAAAATGCCGAGAGAGGCATCAGCAAAGCAGTAAGTTCAGGATGCTACTGGGTCTGCAGTCCAGTGGCTCCTCAATAGGTGTCCTTCAGAGAGTTCATGAGAAGTATACGAATGTTTTCTTTCATATAAGAGTTTGGTCTCATAGCCAGTTTGTTATAGTTATATTTTGGACCAGTAATGCTTGCTACTGACATGTTTTTATTGTTTATGTAACTGATAATCATGAGTTAGATGTGCCAGCCTAGGCGGAGGAGCAATGATGTCACTTGCACACACATATCAACCAGTAGAGTGGTTAATATTTTGTTTATGATGTTATTACATTGAGAATGATGTGATTAAATGGTAAGACAGGATAATATGATGTGATTAAATGTTATGACATGATGATATGATATGAAATATGAATAAACTACACAGGTGGGTCGAGACCCAAGTTTCAGAGTGATTGATACAGTATAAATTAGAATTCTATGTGAATGCAAATATCTGATATATGCATATATGTTTGTATATATTATTTTGACAGGGTGGCTCCTAATTGCACTTTTAGGGGAGACTCTGTCCGTTTATTTTTAGAATTTTTATTGATTTATCGTAATTGTTATTGGTGTGTAAATTAGTTTGCATGTCATCTATATGGTAGTCTATTAGGGTTTTGTGCATTCATCTATGCATGGCAAGTCGTATCTTCATCTTAAGATGCCGAGATTAAATCCACATGAGTTGGGTTTGGGTTAGCCGACCAAACCGGGGCCTGTGACATGCCGATTCGGTTCACAAGCGTGAACCGAATTTCAGGTGTTACAGCAAAGATCCTTCCTTAACTCCATTACAATATGCGGTTTTAAGCTTCAAATCTATCACTTGACAATAGTTGAAATTTAGCAAGTGTAGTCACTTAAAAGAATATTTGTCACTCTTGCGTGTGGTCCAGCTGGGTGTGAATGAGTTGGATGATGTTGCTATAATCCAAGAGCGAGATTTCTTGAAGGTGGCCAACGACTTCAAGGAGTACTACAGGGGTTACGAGAGTGGGCTAAAAAGGAGCAGGAGTAAGCTCTATACTCTTGTTCAAGGAATTCATCCATGGGATTGAAGTAGAACACCGAGAGCTCACTTCCATTAGTTGAAGCTACTAATTGGTGATGAGATGCCGAGGAGATCATCAGGTTAGGAGTACCATCTGATGACAGTGAGATGTCGACAAAAGATCAGTTCTTTCCCCGGTGGGTGAGGGAATGTTCTTACTGAACAGGGTCTGTATGTCTAGAACCTTCATGGGGGATTCACGATCATGGCTGACCAAGCCTGCTATAGATCTACGACGGACTGATGGAGTAAGTGCTGAATCTAGGGTTAGGGTTACACTTACGGTATTTGGTTTGCTGGGAGGTGAATCAGACGTCTCTATCTTCACTTGTCTAGAGAGACAGCCACTAGATGAGGTGAGTTCGTGTTGGGCTGTTTACCAGTAGGGCTGTACAAGGAGGAAGAGGAAAACAGTCGGAGTTGTTGAAATACTAGCTGCATTGCAAAGTCTTAGAGATGCTTCAAGCCAGCAATTCTCAGGACCACGAGGAGTTGTTTGGACGAGTTGGACTTGAAATACTAGCTGCATTGCCCGTGTTTGTGTCTGCCTGGTCCTGCCCAAGTTCGCCAGTCCAAGCCTGTGTCCATGTCTATTAGTCCAGACTAACCCAGCCTACCAGCCCAGCAGCTTATTTAACCCAAACCAAGTTGACTCTGTCCAACTCAGGTTGGTTCAACTCGGTTCGGTCTGGTTAAGTTCATTTTCAGCCATTTTCGACCATTTTTTGACCGTTCTGGTAATTCGAGAAGTCTCACATTAGTTTAGATGTATATTCACATGATTTAGCATATTTTGATGTTGTGATTATTTTTCTTTATTTATTTATTTACTTATTTATCTATTTGTTTGTTTGCGTGTAGGTTATTATTTATTTGTATTTAATTATATATTATTATATTGTATAACTATAATATTATTAATATTCATGATTAATGAGTATCAACTATTTGTTTATTTATTTATTTATTTATATGTTTACTAACACAAGTATATGTTGATATTTATTCGTGTTTACCTGTGTATTTATATAGTATAATTATATTATTATTTTATGATTAGAGTATTATTTATGTTCATGTATTTATTATTTATCTAATTATCTATAAGTGCATTTATTTATTTATTTATTTATTTATTTATTTATTTATTTATTTATTTATTTATTATTATTATTATTATTATTATTATTATTATTATTATTATTATTATGTGCCTCACTTTTCTTGCCACATGTTTAGTTATAGGTTTGTTAGTAATGTTCTCTTTATTAAGATGTATTGAGAATATGAGCACACACCGCAAGCATACATCATATAGAGATATTGGTATTTTACATTATCCATAGGTTTCGACGGTCGGTTGCGTAGTCTGAAGCTCGCCCATAGATGTGCCAATACGCTTGGAGTTTGGACCACAGGTCCATGAGGACCTCTCCCTTGACTTGATCCTCTGCTTGACTCCCATGCGTGTCCAGCCTTAAACCGCATTCTATTAGACATATGGACGGCATCAACTGTACTGTTTTACCCAAGTGTGATCCCTCCGATCGTTCGAGTCATTTAACCGTGTTTTCTACATACGTTTAACA
This sequence comes from Piper betle, assembly GCA_033002965.1. Taxonomy (NCBI): domain Eukaryota; kingdom Viridiplantae; phylum Streptophyta; class Magnoliopsida; order Piperales; family Piperaceae; genus Piper; species Piper betle. The sequence goes on along the minus strand of JAURVB010001393.1, from coordinate 32,125 downwards.
AGACTATCCAAGGATGACAAACCCTTGTATGAGAGCTCGAACTAAAGCTCGAGAAATATATGATAAGTATGAACACTTTATAAAGGATTCCAACAGCATAAGTGAGTGAGCGGTATGGAGATATGTATGAACCGCACTAGTACTCCTTCACACCCTGAGGTAGTGCCGACCATGAAGGCACTGGATAGTGCAACACCTATGCAAAAAACGTAGCACTAACTTAACTCATCCATCATGCCACTTCAAAGACCATGGCTGGCTGTAATATAGAAGATGTGAGGGTGTTAGTGTTGTATGTATGAATATGAATATTAATCATGCATGTCGTCAACACTCTACCTTATGTAAGTTTGTTTACCGTGCAGTGTGAGGCAATTCTAAGTTTCATAAGTTTCCATGGGTAATGAAATACCCATTTGCCAGTTTGTAATAGTTATTTTTTGGACCAGAGACTACTCGTTATGGACTTTTTATATTATATATATAGGTCTTGTAATCCTAAGTCGACTTTGGTAGGAGGACAGATGAACGCTACACACACTTAAGCTCAACACAATTATTTTCTTTCTTACTTTTATTTATATTGATGTGTTTAGACTCATATTTAACAATGTCTTCCATTCTCATGATGCCAAGCATGTTGTTTTGACCTATTTTATCGATCAAGTCTTACCGACCAACAACTTTAAACTTGACTCGAATTGATTGTAATATTTTTATTTGATTCTTAGGTGAACTCAAATCGGGGTGTTAGAGTTTGACTTCCTCATGTTGATCCCCTTGTTCAAGGCTTTTTGTTTTGGTTAACCAGTAATCTTTGCACTTCATTTTGACGTTTGAGGGCAAGAGCATAAATTGCTTTACTTGAATAATCGAGAAAAATGTACAATCCCCTGAAGTTTACTACAATGATTACCTTGCTCAATAAACGTACTCTCATAAGAGTCTCTTTGGCTGTCTCACATAGCTTCAAACTTTTTGTATACTATTAATTTTGACTAATTAAATTTATGATGAATTTGTCACTATCAAGGAGATAACATCATGGTCAAAACCATACAATGTTGAAAAAGGCATGAGAAGGATCTTGTCGTGAGTAATCTTTGGAGAAATTTATTGGCCATGTAGCCATAGTTCCAGCAAATCTGACCCTACTAGTTTCAGAAAGGAAACATTCAGATTAGTTTGCAGTGGCCCCGCAACCTTTTAAGAGGATCCCCAGTGGATGTCACGAAATGTTTGTGCAAAATCGATGGCACGCGCCTGGACTTTTATACTAACTCCAAAGGAAAAATGCGGATTGCTCCCTCACCTCGTTGAGGACTTATGACCACAATTATGAGTCCGCGATCATACCAAGAGCACACTGGTCACGAAAAAATCATATTGAATCTCAAATCAACCACATCAGTGAAATGAGAAATTTGAATGAGAAAAATAGCACAAGTTCAACTTTTCATTGATAAGTGTTTTGAGGTACAAAAGCTTACAAAGAAACCCTCAATTACAAAGATCCTTCCTTCACTCCATTGCAGTGTGAGGTTTTAAGCTTCAAATCTGTCACTTGACAATAATTGCAATTATTTAGCAAGTGTAGCTACTTAAAGGAATATTTGCCACTTGTGATACACGTACTGTGTACCAACTCGGTCCGACTAACACTCTTTTGGCAAATAAAGACTTAAATCCAGTAAGCACACAGAAAATTTTTTGATCAACTCGGTGTCAAGTTCGAATCAACAATCAAACCGACTAATCGAGTCAACAGCCTAAAATCAGCGATTCAACTCAAGAAGGCGAAGCGAGTCTGTAAATCAACTAAACCAACTGAACTGAGTCAGGCAAGCACACGGACTCAACCAGACTAGCAAGTGGCTAAACCGAGCCAAACAAGTACATGGACTCAACCAGACAGGACTAGCAAGAGAACAAACCGAGCCGAGAGATTGCATCGAGTCAACCAAACTAGGCTAACAAAGAGGCTAAACTAAGTCACACGAACACATAGACTCAACCAGACTAGGTTAGCAAAGGGCTTGAATCGAGTCGGACGAGTGCATGGACTCAACAGAACTAAATTAACCCCTTGGCTTAACTAGCCTAAAAAATATACCGAAAATTCAGTGGACAAACTTTACTTAAATTTTTTCCCAAAATCTACCAATTTTGGACTAGACCTCTTCGAGAGCATCCAGTCAGTGACTGAAAAATGAGAATAAGAGGCTCTATTTTGTAGAGAACAAGGGTGTAGCTAATTACTAGAAATGCCCAAGAATATTCTTTTATGCTTGACATCTCTATGTACAAATCCAACTTTTTGGAAGATTTAGGTATATTTGAGATTTTATTTTATTTTATTTAAAATTGATCCAAAAATCAAGAAATCATGTTATTGTGTCCAATGGCAAAGATATAAATAATTGACTTATCTAAGATTGCTCCAATGTCCACCATATCGCAATCTTTCCAATGAAGACTTCATTCTTTCAAGTTTGACCATAGGTTATCCTCCAAATCTACAATATTCAAAATAATCATCATGGGCTGTTCCATCATAAATCACTATTCAAGATTTATTCGATTCAATTGATTTTATCTTGCCCCAACACCATTCATCTTCGTCGAATCCGTGATTGTTACTAACGAGACATCTCGATTCCATCCATCGTCGAGGCCAAATTAGGGTATCACAAGTCGACATAAAAACCTACCCCTTGGACCACTCAAGATGGACAACCCCACGAATGTCGGCTTCTACATGTGTGTGCTGTATTGCCCATGCGAGATGTTTGTGTTATGCTCGCAGGTGATTGATGTGTATGTGATTATGGCAACCTCCCTATGAGTTCCGATCCATAGCCTCTCTAGCAAGTATGCCTCGTCTCTCTTCTATTGTTGATTGTGAGTTTGGTGATCTGATGTTTGGTGGTTTACAAGCTAGTCATTTGCATTCGTGTCAGTTTTGTTGATGGTCAGACAGCGTGAGAGACCTGTATGACTTGAACCACTCAACCGCTGGCACAAGTGAAAGTGATTGGCGATCCCTTTCACTAATGATGTGATGTAACGATGAATGAGTAGGCAGAACTCATCCAGCAGATGATAGAAGGGACAACAGCATGCATGATGGAGAGCACCTCACCTAATGCTTGGGAGTACACTTGTTGATCAAAGAGGAAAGAAGCCTCAACCACGAAGGGACCTGGCCAAACCCACTGGGTGCGGTCACACGTAGCCAGCCCTGGCCATCACACGTCCAGAGGAATGGGCACCTCATTAGAACCTAGGAAGATCAGTAGTAATGGCACTAACTGTGTAGAGAGGATGCCAGATGATGGCGCGACAACAATGCAAGTACAGCATAGGGTCAACAACATGCACCCCAGACCAATGGATTTCAGGAATAACTAAATGCATCCATCTCGTCAAAAGCGACAACCTAGGTGCGCGCTGCAAGGGCATGGAGGCAAGTGCCATCGCCGTTGCAGAGGGCCAAGACAACGGGTTGCATCTGGCCCAAGGCATGTATGCTCAGCGAGGGGAAGGGCATATCGAAGGAACGGCAGCAGGGGCGACACTCAATGCCACGCACCCAGGTCGCCCCCCGGACGCCAACCTGCGACAGATTCAGCCCGCCATAGCATGGAGACATTGAAGGCAGCAAGTTGTGAGCATCATCAGGATTGATACGCACAACACATGGACCAGGCAGCCGATGGCATGGAAGCAACCAATGCCACACACTAGTACTGCATAGCACCATTCTCAGGCATTCGCCATAGATCCACCTATTTTATTTCATCGACCTTGACGCATGAGCTGCTATAGGCTAGATCTTCCCAGCCTTAGAATAGACAACTTACGCCATTGCCTTTAAGAAATGACATTCCCTAGAAGGGACAATCACACTACTAGGCACATCATAAGTTTTGTTGCAACCCATTCTGCAATGTAGGCGTACAAAAAATGCTGCCAATACCATCAAATGAAAGACAGACACTCGTCTAGGATGTTATATCATTCACATAACTTGAGACTGTTTTATTCACCTTGAGCAATTAGTGGTATGACTCGACCAACTCTTGACTCCTTTATGTCCACTAGTTGAAATCCTAACCCCCTACGTGATAGGAGTTGTAATAGATTCTATAGAGATCACTAGTTGCTCTAATAGTTCTAGAGACACTTCACAACTGATCTTTCTCTTTCCTTTAAACCTTAGTACCTTAGAAGGTAGTGAGCCTAGTCCTAGCTAGTTAGAGGGTATGATGGCCTGATGGTAACACTAGAGAAAGGAGCACCAACCAAGAGTACTAGATCACTCTAGGGATTGAAACCATCTAGTAAGGAAATATAGTGCCTTTGACGTTAAATTTGTAGAGGTTAGAAGAGCCATACCCTAGAGTGCTATAGGTTTGCTTGACTACATCTTGCCTAGTTAGTGATACAACCGACCTCATACTACGAATTAGTAGAAAGTAGTGAGATGGTTGTTTGCTACTATCGTGTTAGCCCTCACAAGGTTCACCTCACTTCCAAGGACAAATCCAAGTTGAGTCTCATCACATTAAATTGCCACCGTCGCTGAAAAACGACGATAAATCCAAACAAAAGACCAATTCTGACACAACTTTCTAGTGCCACCGCCGTCAGTCAAAAATACCTTCAGTCACCGGATCACCACTAGATGATTACACAATCCAAAATTTGTCATTCAGGGCGATCTCCCATTGTCACTGTTGCCGAAATTGTTGTCATCGGAGCTCTAGGAGTTGGCGTTGCACCCCTGGAGAAGTCAGGTCTATTGCCCGTTTATTGATGATCATATCCGAGCTATCAACTGAACTTTGAACAGATCTGAACCCGTGACCACGCCATGGACCTAGATTTCAACCGGCACACCATGTGCCACCTTCAGTCTAGAACACCGAAAACATCTCCAGAAGCCTGCACATGCCACCCGGTTGGTCCAACATTTATTTGTTCTAAACCAACCCAAAATGGTCTGGTTCAATTCATTATCACTCCAAAAACAATTTGAAGGCTTTCCCGACTTCGGATTGAAACAAACCTTGTCACCCCACCATTTGTTGACACTCCAGATGCAGTGATGAAGTTATTTTGAAGATTTGAACCAAGAAAGGGACAAATCAGGGCAATGGAGTCAAAGCTATCAAATGTGGATCAATTCAAAAGTTTCAAAATTCACTATTTTGTGTAAAGTGTAAAAATCAATGAAAATAGTGAATTCATAGTTATCAAGCCACCATGGACTAACATAGGGATTCGAGTTGAAACCTAAGGAACCACATAAAATTTCCTTTGTCATTCCTCTACGCGACAATTTATTTTTATTTATTTTCTAGCTTGCACTATTCCTTTGCACAGCAAGGGAACCTTTAGCCCCATTGAACCCTCAACTCTAACTTGAAGTGAAAAGTGATTCGTGTGGCAGAAATCCTATGAATCATCTAATAGTGCTATGAGAGTGAAAATCCCTTGGTTCATTCAACCATCTAGCGTGCATTGAACGATCTAACTGATGGACCAGGCATGCGTGGTTGAACCCTGAACCAGCCCTACGAGTGGTATCTAGAACCACAAGAAGCCCATACTAAATGAAGGCCAGCTAATAGAGTGGATGTGCACAACCGCAATCATAACCGCCTACTGTGAGCGCATCCATCAACCGTGAGCACAACCGTCGACCATGATCATGACCACCAACCATGAGCACATCCACCAACCGTGGACACAATCGTTGACTGTGAGCACAGCCACCATCCGTGCAGAAATCACCAAGCAGGTAGGCATCCAAACAAATTGACATAGCGACGACCTATAGGATCATATGTGCATGAGCTACTAGGATTTGCAGGAATGTAGACAATCTAAGATAAGCAAGTATGACGTTTAAGAGTTAAAGTTGTGGTGTGATTGGTAAGCATGAGTAGGTGAAACTAGTAATGGTAGCAAATAGCATTTGTAGGTTGACTACTAAACAGCGGGTCAGACGAGTGACGATTAGACCTAAAGATTATGATTTAGGTAGATGAATTAGCTGTCAGATTTTGAGTTAGCAGTTATCACTAGTGCCAAATCACCCATGAGCATTGTTGGACATGCTACTTTGCATTATGCCTAGAACACCATACCAGATAGCATCATTTGAACTTCGGAAGCTCCAAGGATCAACTACAAGAGTTACAGACTCAGAAAATTATCAACCTAGATATTCTCTCTAGCATCACACCAGCCCCTTGTTCAGGAAAGAGTACAGTGACACAAGGCTATACATGTATTATGCTTAGGTAGGAGACAACTTAATAGACTTGACAAAGCAGTGAACCTCACTATTGTTGTTACTAATAGTTTGATAGGATCCGGCATGTAGATTTAGTTAGATGTTGGTAAGGTGCTATTAGTTTACGATCGTAGATTCAAATAGTTGAATGATATGTTTATAGGAAGTTGTAGTCGATGCATGAAGTGGAAGCCTAGGTGAGCCAACCAATACATACCTGATGACTAGTCGATCGGAGTAAGTAGCAAGCTCGGCTACTTAGCAACGGGATTTGTTCTGTTTATGTTAGTGGCATGGGTGCACAAACATATGTAGTCCAACAACATGTGTATGGTATAGATGACCGACCTATGATTTCATGAACCATAGAGAGCTCACCACAGTGGTTGTAGCTAAGAAAGTCAAGATAGAGTAATACAAATCAGTACGGGACAGCCAATTACAAATCACAACAAAGGGATAGAAGGCCTAGCAAACCTCAATGTGGGTTCCCATAGTCCCGTGGAGCGACTGTAGCTCTATGAGATGTGTGTTCCCAATCCATTAAGTTGTGCGTAACTAGTCCTCTATGGAAAAATGCTTGTCTACCATTGCTGATTGACCTAGAACCTTAGGAATCGTCCTTCAAAGTGCCTTTGTTATTGGACACTGGGATGATGAACAGATCCACTTTGAATGATGATTTGGTGTATTTAGGGGTGTAGAAGCCCTCAACCTACCCATTATGCTACCATACCCTACCATAGAGGATACATTCTCTTATCATATCGACATTGAGGTAGCCATACTTGTCCTGACCTTTTAGCAGCTCCTTGGGTGGTTATCCATATAGGATCCTCTTAGAGTAGTAGATAAGGTTGACTCTTCCATGACCTAGTGACTTAGGCCAGTCATTATATTTATGTGATAGGATGTTCCATAACACGATCACACACAATGAGTGGTCATCATGACTTCTAAACTACCTCATGATACAAGATAATATTGTTGAGGGTTCTCTTAGATTTCCCTATGCATGGTAAGCCATGGACTACATCATCCAAGAGGAACGTTGGGTATGCGTACATACTCTTTTGGATTCATGCCGCTGGCTTGAGCCAAACATCAATAGAGCATGGAGCTAGTTCAGGCACAACAATGGTTGTGTAGTGGATAAATAGTAATGTGTGCTTACAATGCACGCAGACTACAAACTAGAGTTAGTCATGCCATGTTTATGACGACGAGCACGTTCTAACCCTGGGTATTGCAAGTGAGGTTAGCATATCCCATGTTTATGGGGTTACATTGTGGTAATACCCCTTTAGACAATTCTCGGATGGAATTTTCTTAAGGGGAAAGGTTGTAAAACCCAGGCTATTAGCCCTGATGGTTTTAGTCACTATACACTCATGAACTGAGCCAAGTACTTTATATTCAGTTTTATTGACTGCATGTATGGTATGTAGTATGCATGTGAAGGCATGTCTTGTTGCAGTGATTATATTCAGTCGAGTAAGTAGATGTCTTGCCCACTGTTGTAAAATCGGATCGGGTGGAATCCGTTTCAAATTTGGGTGGAATCGGCCTTAAACCGGTTTTGGGGTAAATTACTAAAATACCCTTAGTTTTATATTATATAAATTATTTATGCATGGCAAAATAGAGATTTAAAGTTTATAATGACGGAAGGGAAACGGGGTGGGGACGCAGGGTGAAGAGCAGTAGTGGCATTCTCGTAATTAAAAGTTAACTCGATTCTGACTCGAGTAAAAAATAATAATTAATTAAAAATAATTTTTAAAAAATCCAAAAATATGAAAAATATCATAAAATATAATACACACAATAATATCAAAATTACATCAATATCTAATTTTTATATATTTATGTTATGAGTTGTCAAATTATTATATATGATCGATTTAGACCGATTCAACTGAACCAATTCCTATCCGATTTAGACCGATTCCGATTCCAATTCCACTCCTTCGAAAACCGATTCTGATTCTGATTCTAATTTTTGCAACCATGGTCTTACCTCGTCCCTTCTATTATGTGATGTTATGTATGTTAGATAGACCATAAGACCATGTCCCAGTGAGTCTAGAATTATTTCATAGGGTATTGGTGTGAGCATGTGGTGTGTTCGTGCAAACTCTCTGTGAAAGTTTGAATTTTGTAGTTCAAGTGCAGACCCATATGAGTTCATCTACCCCCTTTTGTCCGTTAATGGTAAAATTAGGGTTTTGGGTTCCATTTCTGGCACCCTTGCACTCCTTCTCATTGAAAGATGAGGGTTTTGAGCTTCTGGAACCATTGCCCTTGTGCCCATAAGATGCCTTTGTGCCAGAGCCAGTGCCTTTGGGGGACTTAGGTCCTGATTTGGCCAGCGTGGTGGCCTTGATAGATAGTGCCCTTATGCCCCACCAAAGCCTTTACTCTGGCCCTGTTTCAATTTTTTAGAAACCCATTCTCCCCACTTCTTCCATTCTTCTCCACCTCTTCTCCTCTGACTTCTTCCACCATTTTAGCTTCCTCTACCCTTCTCTGCCTCCTCTGGCAGCTGTCCAAGTGCTCAAAGCCCCACCAAGGCTTGGGTAACTTCTTCCTTCTCCTCCTTTTCTTCTCCCCCTTTGGTGTGAGTCTTTTCTCCTTTGTCTTTGATTTTTCCTTTGTATGTGGGTGTTGTTGTATGATTGTTTGTTTTTTGTAGATTGCTCTAGGTGTTAGTTTACGTTGTCTAGTTTATTTTAGAATTAACTTAGAGAACTACTTGCATGTGTTTTAAAAGTTATGCCCTCTACAAATTTATATGCTCATGTAGTGCACCATATATGACCATGTTGCATAGATCTGTGGTATCTCCTTCATTTGAAATCTTAAAAATGTGATTTTTGTTGCATTGGATTCCTGATTCATGTGGCTTCACGTCCATGACAATTTTGTCAATGTTCTTCAGCTGTATTGTGCTAGAAATGTGGTGTAAATGTCATTTTTAAGTTACTCTAGAATGATTCTAGTTCTATGATGCTTGTTCTATAATTTATTGCATGTTGTGGTGATGTTAGATCTAGAAATATTTTTGCTCATATTTAGACCCAGATGTTAGCCACACTTTCGTAAAATGTCATGCAATTGGGCATCATTAAGGACATGAAAATCACGGCTAATGAAGGACTATGCACCCTGTTTCTCTTAAGATAATGGTAATGGTTGATTTTGATATAGTAAAATGAACCACTAAATAACATTATAAAATCCTAGTAAAATTAACTTATGTTTCAATAATTGTCAACTTGAAATCTACAATATTTGAGCTTGATCTTAGCTCATTTGGTTATCTAAATAAATCCGATTTTTGGAGTGTGCCGAGAAGCCGGGTTCAACCCCAATCTTTGTCTCCCATTACAAAGTGCAGTTCATATGGTAAATAGATGTAGACATTCACTTAGAAGCCCACTATGCCCACATAAATTTTCAAAGCAAATGGACACCTAGAAAGCCCATTTGAATTTCTCACTCTGTCATAAGTAGGCCCAGACCTGAAGGTCGAGTGTCTTCGACCCATAATCCCAAATTTATCAAAGTCAGCCTAGAAAGCTTTTTAAGTTCAACAATTTTTGGAGACTAGGCCCATGATGTCTCTAAATTTAGGTGTGTAGCCCAGGCCCATAGAAAGTTTCTCTAGAATTTAGGTCCACAAGAAACCCATGAACCAAACTCACTAATTTAGGCATGTAGCTCAAGCCCATGAAATCTAGAAATACCCCATTAGATAGATAGACTTAGAAACACAATGATAGTACAGCCCATTATAAAATTCACCAAGTTCCTTAGTCCATTATGTGTAAGCCTACTAAATTTTAGCTCAATCAAGGTCTGTTTATGTTATTAAAAAATTAGTTTAAATCCTGCAACTCTAGTAAATCTAGATTAGGATATGATTAGGGTTTCGTCTAAGTAATCCTTGATGAACCCCTAATCTTCCTTAATGATCATTAACCAATATATAGTAATTAGTGTGAAATTAATTAGCTTAATAATGGTATTTAAGCTTAATCATGTGTGTGTTCATGATTTAAGGTTTTGCCTCAATTTACATGCTTAGTATGTATGATTAGGGTTTGCTGAGTTGCATCTCATTCTAGGATTCGCAAAGTGAGTTTGACGTGTTAGGTTGAGGAGCTTTACTCACCATGTCTATAAGTTTCTTTATGCTTACGCTCTTTGCTTGGCTCCTTGAATATGTTTAGCCGAGTTTTTACAATAGGATGGGTTAGTGGTATGTTATTGGATCCCACCAATATTGTGCCATTTAGTCAACTTTTCTGTAAGTTTAAGAAATTTTCAAGCATGAGATCCCTTATTGACTTTTTAAACTCAAGATCCATAAATGTATAGTATAAGATCCCTACTAAGGCCCTGTATATGTATGTACGATTTTTTAATGTTTTTATACTATGACTAATAGGAGATTCAAAGACGGTGTCAGAAGTCCTCCCACCAGTGTGGCATGGTATGTCAGGTATTGCAAACGCAACGCGTTGGTGGAAATTGCCGCACTAACAACTGGTTCCTTGTCATCCGAGTACCATGGCAGATGTTATAAAGAGGCAACACAAGTTTGCGTGTGTATGTTTTTGCTGAACTTGTTAGTTACCAATGTTACTTGAGAGAGCATGGAGTGCCTCTCCTTTTTTTCATAAACTTGTGAGTTACTTTTGGAAGCTTTTAAGACTTTCCATGGATTTTTAAGACATCCATCTGTTAGTTTGATTATTAATAGTTACCTGCAGCCTCATTGATCTTTTTAATATTGATGTTTTACTATTTTATATATATATATATATATATATATATATATATATATATATATGCATGCATGTATGTATGTATATATCTGTAGTTTGGGCTGGAGTAGGTGGACGGATCGAGTGGCTCATGGAGGTGGGGGTGGTGTTGTGCTATGTATTGTTTAAGTATTATAATATGTTATATATTTTGGGGATAAGCCCTTCGTATGATGTATCTCTATGTGGGCTTATATCCCAATTATATATGATGTATTGTGCTTTATGTTAGCTACACATTGTTGTCTGCGTGTGTTGTAAAATTATTTTTTTTAACTAACATGTTGTAGGGAGTTAAATTTTGGGGCACAATCTAAAAACTTGTATAAGGTATGCTAAAGCCCCAGAGTCCTAGAACATGACGAGGTAAATTAGATACACTAAACTTTATAATTGCAGTTGTTTGAGTGTGTAAAAGAAACATGGATAGGAGGAGCTATCGTTTCTTACCTTGAAGAGTGTGCGTAAAGATCAGTTGTTACGATATGAAGCCTTAACAATTAATGATGAACTATGTTATTTACTTCTTTGTCTTGAACGGTATATAGAATAGGTACCTATGACCCTTGTAGTGTTTCAAGTTCATGACATGGTTAAATACTAAGTCATGTAACAACTCAAAACCTAAGTAATGAGAATAGGGACTATGCATAGGTGAATAACATCACTCTTAGTTGTAATGGGGGTTGTGGCCCTTCTACACACTCAGAGTGCTCATTGCATTTCTTTAAAGTCACCATTATTAATTATAGTGGAGGTGCACCGCACCCAGAGTATCACATTAGAAGCCTAATGTTAAAAGGCTCCCCTTAGTTTATGGTATGCATACATGTTTACATATGACACTCAACCCCGGTTTTTTATTTTAAGCCTCCTTAGTTAAGATCCACTTCAGCGAAATTAGTTTGATTTAATAGTCCACTAAATAACTTGCTAAGTCTAATATCTTGATTATATTTGGCATCGGGTCAAATTATGGTATTATAAAAATTATATAAACTATGCCCATTAATATCTCGCAGTGGTAGTAAAGTCTTTCACCATGTCACACAACATTCCTGAATATAGACCATTTTTTTGTAAGAAGACGAAAGTGGAAAGCAGGCACACAATGTTCAACCTAGCGGCATCTACTTTATCATGCACGAAGCCCTCATATGAGAATCCTTCTTCTCTTTACCCTCCTCTTTGTCCTCAACATCTATAATTGAAAGCAATACAACCACAAACATCACAATTAAACCTACATTAATGATAAACAGAATAGAAAATTAATAATGAGTTGAAATAAATTCCAATATTAGCAAAATGTATACAAACAACCACAAAATACACAAATGCCATCACCCTTATAAGTACATAAATAATCATAAACTTCATATTACAACTTACAACTTGATTTGAGGCCATTTACAATTCTAACACATCAAAAAAACATTATCTGTGTTCGCTTCATCACTGTTTTTCTCATGGGTAGCTGGATTGCAAATTTGTGGGAGACTGTGCCAATGCAATTGCTGGGCAATCTCCCCATACAGCGAAAGTTCAACTTCTGAGGAATAGACTTTATGAAAGGCCTGAAGCATTTGGCATTAAGGTCTCTACTATAGATAGCTTTCAAGGCCGGGAAGCTGATGTAGTTATCATATCCAGGTAGAATCTGAAATACACCATCTTCAATTTTTTTTATTAATTTCAACAAAAGGCAGCGGCAACAAAACTCTATGTGCAACAAAACTCACTAGGCATTGCTGCAGCATAATTGCAGTTTTTAAAATACTGTTCTGAAAAGTAATTTGTATGGACCTTCTGATGAGCCTGTGTTGGCGAGGTATTGGCATTGGGTTTTGTTGAACATGAAATTAATAGCTTGTGGATGTATGAATTTTTATGAGTTATTGTGTCTTAATGCTTTACAATCTACAAAGATGGCTTCATTTTTAAGTTCTAGTACAAAACTATATTTCTTGGTTATAGATCTGGCAGCTTGGAAAACTGAATAATGGAAGGAAGAGTTGTACCCTGGTTAAAGAGTAGAGCAGTCAAAATAGAATGGAAGATTGGATGAGGATTCCAAGAAAAAAACTTTGTGCTAGGAGAGCAAAAATGAAGATGAGATAAAGCACTTATAGGCAATTTATTCAAATCCCCTAATTTGCATTAGTGATTCTAGAGGTCACGTAAAGGAAACTTCTCGGAAATAATGGTTAACTCCTTTCTCATGAACTTTCCATGATTATTCTTGGCAACATAAACAAGTTTACTCAATTATTGTAGTGGTAGGCAGTCATTGCTATTTGTTTGGTGGGCATATGGTAAAGAGCTTAAAACAATTTTACCATGTTATAATATATCTCGTGAGCACTAACTTTGTTTTTTTAGGAGACTAAGCTCGTGGAAGTGTAGCACACTGGTTAGGGCTCTTCAATTAGTTATATTTGAGATTCACCTATGTGTAACATGTAAATATAAACCGAGTGTTAAAAAAGAGTTTATCGGCGACCTATTTATCTGCGCAGGTACAATCGAATTCACTAGGAGCAGTTGGGTTCCATGGTGATAGCCGGAGAATGAATGTAGCCGTAACAAGAGCCCGTAAACATGTTGCGATTGTGTGTGATACCTCAACCATTTGCCACAATACTTTCCTGTCCAGGCTCCTACGCTACATTCGACTTTTTGGAAGAGTGAAGCATGCTGAACCCGGCGACTATGGTGGATCTGGACTTGACATAGGTCCCACGCTGCCGACTCTTGGTTAAGATATCTTCTATTCTTACCATCTGCCGCCACCGGATCTCTGTCTTACTGCCGGCGTAGATGCACGCCCGCTTGGCGGCACCCCTGCCTGGTCGCACCGCCGATGTGGTCGCATCACCGGCATTGCCACAACCCCGCCTGATCGCACCGCCGCCATGGCCGTGCCCGCATTGTCGTAGTGGCCATCGCCAATGCCGTCAAAAGTTGTCACGTCAACACGACCATTCCGCGCTGATAAATGGTAATTGTTCTAGTGCCAATTCAGTGGTAGTTTTATTGTGTATTCATGTGCTTCTGTAAATATAATAAATGGTAGATAGTTTGACGAATCGGGAATATGAAATAATTATTATTTATCCATGCAAGCCTACAACACAAGTATGCACCAGTTTTATAGCTGTTTATTATGTGTACTTGTGTGGGCATGAATTAGAGAGATTAATAATGGTTGTAATTGTTCTTTTATTTTCCAATTGTGTAGCTATTTAAAATGTGTATTTGTATTGATATTAATGTGTAGATATGTTATTAGATTTATAGTGGGAGTATGAACTTAAGAGTTTCTTTCCCTGGTCTATATGGCTGGTATAGTTTTGGCCTTTGTCTATTATGCAGCTGTTTGTATTGTGTAGATATGTAGTTACATGTATTCGTGGGAACTAGCCACCTCGTTCTCCATGACTGCTCTATAAGGCCATATTTTGCTCTCTGTCAATTTTTTTCTTGACAACTTTTTAGATTTCTTTTTGCAGCCATTTCTGTACTCAATTAAGAAAATGAACTATGAATGACACTTGAGGACCTTTTAGTTTAGAAATGGCTGGAAATGAAAAAACAGCTTGCATACTGGATATGTTGCACATTTATGTCCTCTGTGTAGGACATGCAAGGGTCCTGGAGAATGCGGGTTGATACACGGGGTGAGGACATTTTCATTGAAACTAATGTCGAGCATCCAGAGCCTGGGAACTGTTAATATTTGTTATTATGAATATTAATGATGTGTAGCCCATTGTCACACTCGGAATACTAAAGGAATCTCGGAATATCAACAGTGGTGACTGTTAGTTTTTCCATGGAGGTTGAAGGGTCTCAAAGCAATCTCGCCATGGAGGTTGAAGGGTCTCAAAGCAATCTCGGAATATCAACAGAAGTGTCTGTTAGTTTTTCCATGGGAGATGAAGATCCTCAAACTATCTCTATAAATATGGATCTCATTTGCCTCATTCCAGAAAAAGACAAGCAGAAGAAAAGACAAGAAAAAGAGAGATAGAGAGAGATATAGAGATAAAAGAAGAGGGAAAAATATTCACGAGTTTATCTTATACGGAGTATTGAGAGACAGAGTAAAATCTTATAATCTCAATAGTATAGGGTGTGTGAGTAATCTTCTTGTAGATCGATATATATTTGATGACTGTAATCTTTGGTTGAAGTAGTGAATTGTTCGTTGTTGCCCGTGGTTTTTGACTCTCGATTGAAGGAGGGTTTTCCACGTTAAATCTCTGTGTTCTTTTGGTTTTTGTTTTATTTTATTTCTCAGGCATTATTTTCCCAAAATTGTGTGTTCGCTATTGTTGATCTCCAATTTAGGGGATTTTTCTCAACAATTGGCGCCGTCTGTGGGAATATTGGGTCTCATTCAATCGGATCTTGATTTGAGTGGGAGTCATGGCGGACAGTTCCAAGACTGGGAAAATTGAGAAATTTGATGGAACAAATTATCAATGGTGGAGGATGCAGATTGAGGACCATCTATACGAGAAGCAACTACATCAACCGCTTGTAGGTACCAAGCCAGAAGCGATGTCAGCCGAGGACTGGGCCTTATTGGATAGGCGAGCCTTAGCCATCGTCCGATTGTGTTTAACACAGTCAGTGGCATTTAATGTCTCCAAACAGACGACCGTTAAAGGGTTGATGGAGGCATTAGCTGATGTTTATGAGAAGTCATCAGCCTCTAACAGGTTATTTTTGTTGAGGAAGCTTGTTTCTTTAAGGATGCCCGAAGGTAAATCTATTGCTAATCATTTGAATGATTTCAATAAAATTTGGGCACAACTTGAATTCATGGAGTTGACTTTTAGTGAAGATATTAAATCTTTAATGTTCATGTGTTCTTTGCCGGAGAGTTGGGATACGGTAATTACATCTATAAGTAATGCATCAAAAGAAAAACTAATGTTTGATGAAGTGCTAGGTGCAATCTTGAATCAGGAGATGATGAAGAGAAGCATGGTAGATAGCACACCGTCCATCTTGGGCACAGCTTTGTCGGTGGACAAAAGCAAAGGCAAAGAAAGAGGAAGAAGTCAAAGTAGAGGTCCTAAGAACCGAGGGCGCTCTAAATCCAAAGGAAAATTCAAGGGTAAGCCTACTTGTTGGTTTTGTGACAAGGAAGGACATTTAAAGAAAGATTGTCCCGAGCGAGTCAAGAATGTAGCTAATGTTGTTGATGGTCATGAAGAGAAATTTAGTTTATTTGCTCATGTTGATTACAACATAGATACATGGTATATTGATTCAGGTGCTTCATTTCATTGTACTTCTCACAAAGAATGGTTTTGTGATTTTGTCAAGAGTGATTATGGATATGTAACAATTGGCAATGGTCAGAAGTGCAGAATTGAAGGTAAAGGAGTAATTCATTTGAAGATGCATGATGAAGGTAAACTTATTCTCAAGGAGGTCAGGTATATACCTGAATTAAAGAAAAATCTTATATTTGTTAACAAGTTGGACCAAGAGGGCTATAGGATAACATTTGAAAACAATCAGTGGAAAATCAGCAAAGGAGCATTAGTGGTGATCAAGGGGAAGGCGGTGGGCACACTTTACCCAGTGTCTACCAAGGTAGATCAGTTTGTTTCTTTGGCAGCTGAGAAGGATGACATAACAACGTTATGGCATAGAAGGCTTGGTCACTTGAGCGAGAGTGGGATGAGGATCTTACATTCCAAGAAGGTTTTGACAGGTATAATTGATTCTAACTTTGGTTTTTATGAAGACTGTGTTTTAGGTAAACAAAAACAGGTCAGCTTTACAAAGGTTGGGCGAGAGATGAAATCCAAAAGGTTGGAGTTGGTTCATACGGATGTTTGGAGACCAGCCCATGATATATCTTTTGGAGGTAATCTATATTTTGTTACCTTCATTGATGATTTTAGTAGGAAGACATGGATCTACACTATTAAGAAAAATCAGATGTCTTTAACATTTTCAAGATGTGGAAAGCCCGAGTTGAGAATGAAACAGGTTTAAGACTGAAATGTCTTCTGTCGGATAATGGTGGAGAATATTGCAATAAGGTGTTTGACTCTTATTGTGAACAACGGGGAATTAAAAGGATCAAGACAGTGCCAAGGACACCACAACAGAATGGGGTGGCAGAGAGAATGAACAGGACCATCCTAGAGCGAGCGAGAACCATGAGGGTTCATGCTGGACTCCCTTTGCATCTTTGGGGTGCCACTGTGGATACAGCTGTCTATCTAATAAACCGAAGTCCATCAAGCGCCTTAGATGGGAAAATACCGGAAGAGGTATGGTCTAGTAAGAATGTTCACTACTCTTTTCTTAAGGTCTTTGGTTGTATTGCATATACACATGTTGACAGGGAATCAAGAAAGAAACTTGATGCAAAGTCCCGCAAATGTGTATTTCTTGGATATGGAGGTGATGAATATGGTTACCGGATGTGGGATTTTGAGAACAATAAGGTGTTTCGAAGTCGGGATGTAGTATTTAATGAAAAGTGCATGTATAAAGATAGGAAGGAAGAAAAGAATGAGGAGTCAAAAGAAAAAAGTATATGGAGCTTGATGAGACAGATGAAGAGATACCAAGTGCTGAAAATCAAGGATTTGTTCCAAGTGATGAGGAACAATTATCTTCTGAAGAAACTGAACAAGGAGGTGAGTCACAGGCTAATTAACCAAATGATGATGAATCAGATTCTGAATATTCTGATGCACAAGTTGAAATTGATGACTCAGAGCCACCACAAGAGATAGTTGTTGCTCCTGAACCAAGGAGGAGCACAAGGTTTAGGGAGCCTACTCAAAAATTAAATTTAATTGTACAACATGTTTTGTATACTGATGCAGGAGAACCGGAGTCCTATGATGAAGCCATGAGTGACAAAGCTCATCTTAAGTGGGAGTTGGCCATGAAGGATGAGATGTCATCGTTGGAGAAGAATCATACATGGGAGTTGGTGAAGTTGCCACCAAAAAGGAGGGTTCTACAAAACAAGTAGATCTATCGGGTCAAGTCTGAAGCCGGTGGTCTACAAAGGTATAAGGCAAGACTTGTGGTGAAAGGTTTTGGTCAAAAAGAAGGGATTGATTTTCATGAAATATTTGCACCTGTTGTAAAAATGACTTCTATTAGAATTATTTTAAGTATTGTGGCTGTAAAGGGGTTGTATTTAGAGCAGCTTGATATAAATACAGCTTTCCTTCATGGTGATTTGGAGGAGATCTATATGGAACAACCAAAAGGTTTTGAAGTCAAAGGTAAAGAAAATATGGTATGCAAATTGAAGAGGAGTCTATATGGACTCAAACAAGCACCAAGACAGTGGTATTTGAAATTTGACAAGTTTATGTTGGATAATGGATTTGCTAGGAGCAATTCGGACCACTATGTATATCTACAAAAGTTTAATGATGGGATTACATTATTTTAACTTTGTATGTAGATGACATGCTTGTTGCAGGGACTTGTATGGAGAAAATTGTTAGTCTCAAGATGAGGTTAGCCAAGAGTTTTTCCATGAAGGATTTGGGTGAAGCAAAACAACTTCTTGGGATGCAAATTACCCGAGACAAGAAGAACAAGAAGTTGTGGTTATCTCAAGAAGGGTATGTGAAGAAAGTTCTTGAGAGATTCAACATGAATGAATGCAAGCCGGTGAGTACTACTTTGGGTAGTTTCCAATTGTCCAAAGAACAAGGTGCTAAGAGTGAGGAGGATAAAGCTCACATGAAAAAAGTGCCTTATGCTTCAGCTATTGGAAGTCTTATGTATGCTATGGTGAGTACAAGACCAGATATTGCACATGCAGTGGGAGTAGTGAGCAGATTCATGATGAACCCAGGAAAAGAACACTGGGAGGCAGTGAAATGGATTTTCAGGTACTTGAAAGGAACTTCTAATTACTGTTTGTGTTTTGGGGTGATAATATTGATGTGAAAGGTTATGTGGACTCGGACCATGCTGGAAATAGAGACAATGGCAGGAGTACATCTGGATACATCTTTACAGTTGGTGGAACCGCGGTGAGTTGGGTTTCCAAATTGCAAAAGATAGTTGCTTTGTCTTCAACTGAGGCTGAATATGTGGCTGCTACAGAAGCTAGCAAGGAATATATTTGGATTAAAACTTTAATGAATGAGTTAGGTTTTAATGGTGTTGATTGCAGGTTGTACAGTGATAGTCAAAGTGCAATCCATTTAGCTAAGAACTCGACATTTCATTCTAGGACCAAACATATTCGGTTAAGGTATCATTTTATTAGATCTTTGTTAGAAGAACATAAATTGAAGTTGGTGAAGATAGATGGAAAAATAATCCCACGGATATGTTGACTAAACCGGTGGATGGAAAAGCTGAGTTTTTGCTCAACTTTGGTGAACTTGCACTAACATGCAGGTGGACTCATACAACGAACAAGTGGAGGAAGAGTTTGGACTGGTGTGTTCCAATCGGACTCCAAGTGGGAGATTGTTAATATTTGTTATTATGAATATTAATGATGTGTAGCCCATTGTCACACTCGGAATACTAAAGGAATCTCGGAATATCAACAGTGGTGACTGTTAGTTTTTCCATGGAGGTTGAAGGGTCTCAAAGCAATCTCGGAATATCAACAGAAGTGTCTGTTAGTTTTTCCATAGGAGATGAAGAGCCTCAAACTATCTCTATAAATATGGATCTCATTTGCCTCATTCCAGAAAAAGACAAGCAGAAGAAAAGACAAGAAAAAGAGAGATAGAGAGAGATATAGAGATAAAAGAAGAGGGAAAATATTCACGAGTTTATCTTATACGGAGTATTGAGAGACAGAGTAAAATCTTATAATCTCAATAGTATAGGTGTGTGAGTAATCTTCTTGTAGATCGATATATATTTGATGACTATAATCTTTGGTTGAAGTAGTGAATTGTTCGTTGTTGCCCGTGGTTTTTGACTCTCGATTGAAGGAGGGTTTTCCACGTTAAATCTCTGTGTTCTTTGGTTTTTGTTTTATTTTATTTCTCAGGCATTATTTTCCCAAAATTGTGTGTTCGCTATTGTTGATCTCCAATTTAGGGGATTTTTCTCAACAGGAACTACTTTACCGCTAATTTGAAGGCCAAAAGAGTGAAATCAGAGATGGCACTTGATATGGAATTGTTCTTCTGGCTGATGCCTCATAAAGTAGCTCTATGGATATTCTGGCAAGTTGAAGTTGTTCTTATGTTATGTTTTTATATCTAATTTCATATGATTTTCTACTCGTGACCAAGGGTTTTATATTTACAGTGGTTTATTGGTATCAATTGAAGTCAACTGATAGAAAATTTATTGTGTTTGGGCTGCACAAGAGGATCTAACTTTAGCTGTTCTTTCTTGCATTTCTCTGCGCTTCATTTCCACTTCGTATTCTATATCCATCTTATTATGGAATTTATTTCCTAATTGATGCCTTAGAACGAGGATTTGTGAATTTACAGCCAGGCAATGGGATGTTCTTTTGTTGTCATTTCCATTGCCACATTTTTTTTTGCAACAAAGACTTCAAATTTTCATAGCGTAACTATCAGGTCAATAAAAAAAGTAATTCTTATTGTTCTTTGCAATATTCTGCAATTTATTTTTCCACCTTTTTGTTGCATTTCTAATTTTCTTCTTTCTTATACAGTGATATTATAGATTTACATGTTCCTTAATTTTGTCTTATGCAGAACTTGAATATGAACCCTTGGTTTTATCTAATGATGAATTTGTGCGAACAGTTTAAAAAGAATTTTGTTGAAATGGATCTGAGCTTGATTTATGTGAGAACACAACTTATGACCAAATGAAGAAGCAGTTTTAAGTTTCTTATGCTCTTAACTTGTAATGCTTGGTTTTAAAAATTTAAACATATTGAGATTGAGAAGGTCCTCATCAGGTCTATTAGCTTTAATTTATGATACTTCCTTTTTCATTTGTATGGTTATGCTTGTTTGTATGCTCTCAAGTTTTGGTGGAAAGGTGTTTCATTTTTAGATCATCTTAAGTACCAGAATCCGGTATGTTGAGAAGAAGCTATTAGGCGCGAACAGAACTTACAATGCCCAGTTACCACAAAGTTTAATGTCTCCAATTTGGAATGCCATGAACAGCCGGAAAATAGTCGGTTCGTTGTGCATTGACATGGGGAGACACACCATGGCCGTCGTCATAAGGCCCGTACTTAGTTTGTCTGCACAACGGTGATTGTTTTCTTAAGATCTGGCCAGTCAAATTGTTTCATTTTTCAACCCAAAATAAGGTGCGCAACCGCAACCGCAACTGCTGATGGGTGCCTTGAATATGATGTAATATATTGATTAAGAATAATATAATATGCATTGCTTTTGTCTTTGTGGATTATAGATTTGTTTTTGGATTTGACCAGACACCAATATCTCATATCAGAAGCCCTTAACTTAGAAAATAGGGAGGTCTATGTTTGAGTTTGAATGTGTCATCTTTACACAGGGATCTTGATAACTCTGATTACTAACACACATTTACAGCCGAAGTACTATGGCGAAGTTTGTTTTAGTTTGTACAAATCCAGTGATGATACATTAGATATAAGTAGAGATCAATGAGTGCATAATCGGAGTGATGTATACATATTAGATAGAAGTAACATCAATAAGTGCTAAGTCATTTTAGTATCAATCAAGCCATAACATTAACTATGTCAAACCAATAGTCATGATTTAAATGTTCACTATTCATGTTGCCACCCGGTGTATTAGAAATAAATTATAATTATAAAAATAATTTTTTTATCTGATTAAATAATGAGATAAACAATAATTGCATGTATCTTAGAGATAAATTCTAATTTTATAAACAACTTTTCATTTTTACCTCAGTTAAAAATAATAAGATATTTTATTTGATCTAATAATCGCATAATATCTCAAAGAGATTTTAATTTTAAAAATTCTTTAATTAGATTCTTTCATACTCTTCGTTATTTTACCCTTATCTATATTA
The DNA here is from genome assembly GCA_033002965.1 of Piper betle. Classification (NCBI taxonomy): domain Eukaryota; kingdom Viridiplantae; phylum Streptophyta; class Magnoliopsida; order Piperales; family Piperaceae; genus Piper; species Piper betle. The sequence goes on along the minus strand of JAURVB010001393.1, from coordinate 9,985 downwards.
TTTTCCTTATTTTTACATGTCTCTCTTTCATTTGTACCCAAAATAATCTTCCATTTTAAAAGCCTAGAAGAAGAAAAATCACGAAAAGAAGCGAGGGAGGGAAAAGGAAGCGTACTTAAAAATGAACGGGGGCAAGCCAGGATCGCCGTAACATATCCCAAGTAAAATTTCCACCGACCAGCTCTACTTACCCATAAAGGACCCGACCCAGCCCTTGCCTATGAGGCCAAAGCTCTCCAGATGTTAACTTTAACCCCTTAATACTAATTATTTTAAATTTTTCCAAATTATGTAATATATATAACGATGACTCTTTTTTCGTAAACAACATTAAAGAGAAATAGTCAAGGCAGATGAGCCGGGCTCGGTCGACTTGTGTTACACCTGGGCTTATTCTCAAGAGCCCGGGTGGGCTGTCGGGCTTGGCCACAAGTGTTAGCCCGCCTATCTGGCACACTATCTAAGATGGGCTGTTACCCAGCCCATCATGACCACTGGTTCGGCTTTACTGATCTGGCGAGCCCATCATGCCCATGGTAGCTATCAAGCCTCTCCAACTCCAATGGGCAACGTCTCTCTAACTGTTATTAACTTGATATGGACTAGCCTCCCTTTTGTGATTTTTCAATAAATAAATATATAATTTTTATACTTTATTTTATTAATTATTATTATATTAATTAATAAGTATATTTTTTTAATAAATTTGAGCCAGCTCAAGCGGGCCATGCCAACAAGCCAAGCCAAGCCAGCCCGGTTTTTCTCCTCGCTAGCCGTGCTCAGCTCGTTTCATGGGCGAGCATGGATGAGCCAAGATCGAGCTCGGCTCGACCAAAATTTGAGCTGAGCCGGCTCATCTGCCATGGCTAAATATAAATATTTAGCTTAATAGTTGCAATGATACCCATTATTGCTATTTTTAAGTTCTTTATATTGGTCTTCAATGGGCTCATTTAAACGCGTATGAAACTTCGGATACGAAATTTCGTTAGATGGGAAATGTGAGGTATTGCCACCAATCGCAGAAAATTAATCGCCTCTTTTCTAGTAGTTTCGTAATCTTTTTTCCGATAATTCCTTAATTTTTGACAATTTGAATTTTTGGAAACAAAAGTTCTTAGTATTTTCAAAATCTAACCTAAATTAAATGGCACAATTTTGATGTTATATTTATATGAACATTAAATGACACAAATAATAAAACTTGAGAAAGCCACTAACGTAGCAAAAATTGAGAAAAACAGGATCTGATAGGTGGCAATGAATCTGGGTCCATGTGAGATTTTGGTCTAATTTTGTCCTCTTAAGACACTTAAAAATTTGGTAAGACTCACGCATGCATGGCATCAGAACTTGTGCGAAACGATGATGCACATATTATGCAGAAGCGGTAGCCGGACAGTTAACTTGCCTTACAACTGGCCAGGACCATCTCAACCACACTTAAATCTTAATGTAGGTGGAGGCAGACATGCACGTCCAATACATAAGCACCAAACTAGCACTTTAAACCTGTAACACCAGGTTATGCGGCACCTAAACTTATGATGATCAATTAGAACACCCAAGAACTAAAACTAAGTTGCAAGGCTTTTCTTTATCGTCATTCTTAACTCTCTTTTGGCAGCTTGAGCTAGGTACTTCGCCAGTAAAATATTTAGTACACTGCCTTCACGAACATCATCATAGTGCATTACCTCCTTTAACAAAGAAAGATAACTTAATAAATGAAGGGGTTAAGGAAGTGGATGCTCTCCTTTCCTGCACTAGAGACACGCGCAGCCGATTGTTAAACATGAGAAGATAGCTTACCAAAGGCCGTGCGCTAGCTATGATCGGGAGTTTATTGCACTTTGCGGTTGAGCTTTTAAAAATTGATTTGAGTATGTATTATCTTATGATTAATTGTTCGTTGGGGAGATTGCATTGATTTTCTTATTCTATTGGTCTTTATTTTAGCCCTTGTTACGATGACAATTTTAATGAGAAAAGAGAAATCTTAGCCCTCCCTCCCATTAAAAAACAAACCAGAAGTATTGTATATTACATGTGTGAAGCAGCAAGTTGGTTGCTGTCGTAAGCTGGTATTCGAGGAGCACAAGGAAGAGCAGCACTTAGAAAATGCAACGCGTGGTAAGTGGGATGAGAGGACAAACTTGAAGAGGGAAAGAATCAAAGATATCATCAAGAAGCCGTGAGGGGTGAATATAGTACTATAGTATGCCCAGGCGTGGGCTGCCTAAGTTAGAACAAGTGAGTGAGTGGAGGGACGGGGCCCACCACATCAAATGACAAAGGCCACTTCCGGGGCAGTGGAGGACACGTGTTGGAACCTCAACTGTTCAAACTGACCTCCACATGGAATTCATTTGGGTCGTCTTTATCCAAAAGCTATACCAAAAGCAAAGTAGCTGAGAGATAATACATGATGAGCTCGCTTTTTGGTTATCCCGAATAATTTTTAGCTAGGAAAATAATAATAATAATTATTAGAGCAAGGGTTCTACTGGGGTTAACCATCGTAAATAGTGGAGGTCTTCAACATACACACATTGTTTTCTTTTTACAAAAGATATATTTTACTCTACACTAACCCAAATTAGTAGAATTAATATTGTTAGATAATAAGTATTAATTTGTCACGGGCTTTTATCACAGACCGTTTCTGTCCGCAATAATATTGTCACAGGCTTTCGTGGCAAAAGTAGAATCTCACCCTGTCCGCTGATCAGTATGTAACAAAAATAAGAATAATAATTATATAACAAAAATAAGAATAATAAATTTAATCATTACAATCTATTTTTTCAATTCACGATGGGGGCGATCTTTCTCTAACATCACAGTATGCTTAGCACAGGTTACACAACATGTGCGGCGTGTCCATCAATTGTTCAATTTCACATACACACGTACATAGGGTGGATCTAGCATTATGGCATATTTTGCAGGAAGGAGGTTAGACTAGCTGCAAATTGCAAACTCCTTTTCATGTCGATTTAGAATTATGACTTCGAGTACCGGCGTGATCTGTCTCATGCCCCCCATCAAAGTTACAATATCTTGTGCAATTTTGGTTGGTAAGCATGCACAAGAGGCATGAGCATGACACATCACGGTCGGCCTTCGTTTAATTTGGTCTAAACCCACCCCAAATCCCTTTCATCTATAGCCGGACCCCAGAGGCCAGCGGGGAAGCAATCTTTTTGGACGCCGCTCCTAATTATTTGTCATTTTGTTCTTCATACATCAACAACATGGAAGTCCGGTACATAAAAGCTCCATCTGCATATGGAAGGTCGAGGAGGGTTGGATTTTGAAATGTTCTTACCCAACAATGTCTCAAACCGGTGACCTATCGGTCATATGTACGCTAACAACTCCACACTGTTCCTGTTAATTCACCATTCTACGAGATACTACAGCTGAAATTGGTTTCATGCGTGATGCAGGAAGAACTAATTAATCATAGACATGCACTTAATAGTAGGATTGACTAAAATTCATTATATATACTTATTTGTTGACGTGGCAATATCTAGATTACAATATACATGGAGTTACATTGCAGCATATATTATAGGTAATCGGTAATTTTGGGCCGTCAATGATCACAATCATCGAGGCGTTCGTCGAGTGCACGCATACAAAAATTTTTCTATAATAGGGTATTGAGTTGCATTGTTTAAGTTACTTGATTGAAAAAAATATCAAATTATAACATAAACAGGCAAAAAAATTGTTTCGTAGAACTTCGACTATAAGTGATAGAATCATTTTTTGAAAACCTAAGCAAAATATTAGAAATTAAATAAAAATCCCTCCTTTAAATGCTAAATTAAAAGTATCTTGATAATATAACCACCAAAAATTATTTTTAAATTGCACCATTTTTATAATTATAACAAAAAAATTTTACGATAAAATTTCTGAGGTAGCGTATAATATATAATACATAATGCAGTCGCCTACTAGAAAGTGAGGGTTTATAGGGACAAACAGTCTGTCTGCCTGTAAGTGGGTGGTATAAAATGTAGGAGGCAGCGAGAATCGGAGCCGCCGGTATTTGGGTGCCCTGCCAGTTAGAATGGATTGATATTTTCCCACTTTAATCATTTCCCATCCCAGACACAAGATTTTGCATCTCCCCTTCAGCTTTGTCAGTTCAAAGTAGCAATCTTTGGAGATCATGGCCCGCCTCCCCATTAAATAATAACCCACTTGCTCATGCCCAAGATATGGCCTGATACGAATATGTTAATGACTCCAACGTCGTCCACACCCACGCTCGGCATCCACCGTCCCATCTCCTCCTTTGCCAGAGAGTACGTATATACTTACTACAAAAGAGCCTTTTATATGGTCTCCTCCTCAGGAAAAAAGGAAGTCTACATACACACACATAATATTCCGTCGGCTGATCCTTACAATTTTAGAGGTTATTGAAGATGCCGGAGAAATTTAAGTGAATCACTTCTTTAGATCAGATCAGGCTGATCAGCACCATCAGCTTATATAGTTAATATACTCTGAAAAAGCAAAATAATAAAATGGCCAAATGGATTTCAGTAATTATTCCATCCCGTAATTGGTTATACTTGACGTAGAAATGACCACACGTACATATTCTTCACTGTTTAACATATAGGAATAGAATGCTTCCCGACGTGTCGATGCGAAGCTCAAAAGATTCTTGGAGAAGAAAGAAAGGCGCTAAACTTGGTGAGGATTGGGAACAATTCAAAAGAAGATTCTATTCGTTAGAGAAATTGAAATCTAACTTAAGAAAGAAAAATGACATTTAGACTAGGATAAGTCGTAAATGCAAAGATTCACTCGCACCGACGTGAGAGGCTTCATTCAAAGGTTCCATTCCATATGCCAAAATGCACTCAAGGTAACATTGAAATACTCAATACAATTTTATTCAAACAATTCAAGACTTTTTAAAAAAATTGCTCAAAAATTACATGAATAAAAATATAATCACAATCGGAAGCGTACTTGATTTCATGCTTATACACTAAGAAAAGGATGTCTTTCCTTCTTTCAATTTCTTTTCTTCTTTCACCTTTAACCTGAAGTACTTCTCTTTAATGGTACAAAGTTACCTTTTAAAATATGATTTTTAATTAAGTTAGCACTCCTTTTACATGCAAAAAACGATGGCAATGTGACTCATTCGAACCTTTATCCCAAGACTAGGTTAATTAAATTACCCACATTATAACCATGAATAATGTGAATCTTTCGAACCTAAACTTTTCATTTCTCCGTTAACCAAACATAATGAAATTCAATTCATTATTAGTTTAATTAATAATCTTACATACATTACATTACATTACATTACATGAAAAAATAATCTAAGCCTACAAACTCTGGCAGTACCTTCACCACCATTTTTGCATTCCTCAATCCTCAACTGGCTAGTATTATTTGTATTACAGGTTACATGAACTGCTTGGTCTTCGAGTGGACTAAACTTTTGTTCATTAGTACAGGGTCTATATATATTGGCTTATAATTATTGAAAACTTACAAGTGTATATGCAATTTGCCTTGAAAAAGAGTATTACAGATGGCTTCCAGACTTAGATAACTTAAAAGGAAGAAGCAGAAAATTACGATCCCTCTAAAAGGGCTGGGACGGGCTCCTATTTCTCCTCCAAGTTTCCTATTACACACTCTTCGAATTAGAGTCGGAGAACAATGCTAACAAGCCCCACTTATGACTTAATTAACTCTCTCATAATTAGTCCTTGATATAAAGCTCGAATTGCTATTATACCCTAATACCAAGCAACATTTTCCAACCCTGAAAGCATGAATTGGGCCACATAAACCCGTTTTCTAAAAACTTCCTCCACCCATATCTCAGGAACTTAATTAATATTCTCGTACCTTTAAAAGTGCTCCTTATAATTATTCTTAGGTTTTTGAACGTTTTAGCTTTCTGAAAGTCTACCATGGACTTCCGCTTTTTTCAATCTATTTGAAATTAATTTGTCTATCTAGATCACTATCTGCAGTTCACCTACCTCAAAATACCATAATTTTAAAAAAATTTTAACTTTCAAAAATTCGTCGAGTCAGTTGTACTCTATAGCTTGTCAAGTCATACTCTATAAATAACTCCATATAGATTGATTTTGTAAAGGACTCCCTAAGTCATGCATAAAAAGTGACTAAAATATATATATATTTTTTAGATTGGCTTAATTAATACTTTTAAGTAATATAAATCATGTATTTATTAATTACAAGTGTCAAAATAGTTATATATACTAATTTTATATAATTTTTTATTTATATAAAAAATTTTTATATAAATGACTCCAAGTTAGCTTGGAGTCGACTTCACTCTATGGCATACCAAGTTTGAGTTTTTAAACTATACAAAAATACTTGCAAATTTTACCTCTCGAAAGCTAAAGATATTTTCTACTAATTCTCACTAAAGCTTGATTAAGCATCTCATTTTGAAGTGTTTTTATCCCAATAGTTTCATTTATATGTACATCTAGTTTGTTTAAGAGCTTAATATAATGAGCCACGGCTCATATAGCGGACATGAGCAATCTATTTGGAGAACATTAAGTGCATAGAATCGACTATCTAAAATCTACATACATAAATGTAAAAATAAAAAATTATAATATTTATAAATTTTCATATTAATCTAATACATAGATATGGTAAAAACAAATTTTAAAATATTTTTAAACTGGTAAATTTTTTACAAATCTAAAAGTAGATGATATTGATGCCTAGAAAACATAAAAAATATATCAACCTCCTACTTATACATATAGCTTCTCATATATATGAATGAATGCATTACATAAGACACGTATAAAAAGGTTTAATTAAATGAAATATGTAGTTTATATAAGTTACATATGAAATAGTAGTTCACCTTGATTGTTCTCATTCTTAGAGCCAAACGCGTAAAACAAAGAGAAAGAAACTTGTATCTCATCTCTAATGTGGTTGAATGGCTTCACCTGCCTGATGGGGATCTTCTTGTTTGCGTTATGGTTTTTATATACTAAATCAAGTTTAAGGGCGTTATGGTTGATTCTGTCCACAAATACAAATTTAATTGATGCCTTGGATCTATGCCATGGTGATTGAGTTAAGCCATTAGACCCGAAATGGCAGTCTTGCGAGCAGGGAGGCTGGTGTACTAAGGGTTAGACGAGAGGCTGTTTTATTGGACTAGAGGACCATATTAGACTGTTTTTAGAGTCATTTCTTAGGCCTGAGGAATGTACCCTCACAATGGTCCTAGCGAGCATATGCGTGTTTATATATATATATATATATATATATATATATATATATATATATATATATATATATATATATATATATATATATATATCAATATGCAGTCTTTTCATGATGCCCGTGGGCCGTTGGATGAAAATCCAATAGCCCATAGCCCCCCACCCCGTGACCCGCCTGACCAGCCCAACCCACCCGACCCACTGACCTGGCCGCCCGCCCGACCCTGCCACCCGCCCGACCCTACCCGCTGTCGCCCGATTGACCCCCTACCGCGACCGACCACCCTTGCCACCCGACAGTGGCTCCCCTAGCATGACATGCCCTCCCGACCCCGCCCCCGCCCCGCGATCTACCCCCCATAGCGACCAACCACCCCCACCACCCTGCCATAGCCCGCTTGCCCCTCGTTGAACATTGTGGGGGTCGGTCGTGTGGCGGCGGGCGGGGTCGGGAGGGCAGGTCATGCCGGGGAGGCGCCGCAGGGTGGCGGGGGTGGTCGGTCGCGGTGGGGAGTCGGTCGCTCAGCTGCAGGCGGGCGGATGGCCAAGTTGGACAAGTTGAACAGCTCGTGGGGTGGGTGGCTGTGGGTCATGCGCCGTAAAAAGGCTGCAACGCATTGCAGCATTGCTGTATGTATATATATATATATATAAAGTCTAGTATGAAGTGCAAGCAGGCAACTTATACATGCTTTAGCCATGGGATAGATCTCGAGATATATATTTCACATTTCAAAGTCAATCTAGTGGCGATTAATGCTATAAGTTGCCTACAGGTTGGTCATTGTAGACTAACTTACACACATTTTATATATATATATATACACATATATTGTTTTCAGTAGAGCGACCTCATTGTCTTAGGATTGTAGTTACTGCATTGAGAGACGGGAAAATAAAAAATAAGTCGAAAGCATGGACCGTAAAGAGCAAAAAAATTATTTCATGTAAGAATATAAATATTGAATTCAAATTTATTATTATTTTATAATTTCTCATTCGGACAGATCATATTATAAAAGTTTTCCGAACAATAAAAAAATCTTAAATTAAGTGGGCTGATATATTTATTTCAGGGTTAAACTCAACCATAAAACATAATGGCTGAAACAAGAAGATAATGTAAAAATGTCCAATGCTTGAATGCAGATAGATGACATAATAATACTCAAGCTTACTTTATGATTTTTTAACATTTACCACACTTAGGAACAATCTGTATTAGAAAACAAAAAGTTCTAGCATTGGCCAATGCTGATGCTGAAAGTTAAATTACCGACTCAGAAAATATTAGCATTAGGAAACTCAACACAAATATACTCCAACACTAAAAATGGCAGAACCAAATTGCATTTAAAAAGTGTCCAATAAAATTTTGTCTTTAGATAGCTCACGCTCCAAGTAAATTAGCTCGATGTTTAATTAGTTTTGCTTTGATTATTATCTATGGGTGATTTAGTAGATGCCTTGTTGATATACAACTCTATGTGATTTATCTCGTAGTTTCTAAGTGATTGATCCGCCTTCACTTGTATTCTTTAGTTCATTGTACGTGAATGGCTTGCATCAGTAGCCTAGCATTTGGGAGATAGTGAGTAGTTGGTTCTGAAGTAAATAGGAGTTAGCCTAGCATTTGGGAGATAGTGAGTACTTGGTCCTGATGTGAATAGGAGTTCAAGCTCTCCATTAGAGTGGAGGCTTGAAGTTTTGACCTTAGGTCCCATAGGACTCCTTTTCTTATTTATCACTCTACCCTATTGATTTTGATTTCTTTATTGTAAGATGTGTTGAGTGGTTATTTTATTAGATATCATTCAACACAAGTCATTTGATGTAAAGGTCCGGCTCAATTAACGCAAACTAATGAGGTTAATTATCTTTTTAAAAGTAATTAATTAACTTTTAAGATTTTAAACACATCTCAACTAATATATTAGGGTTTACCTTGGTAGATATTATATATAACTCTAAATTAATTTTTTGAGGGATATTATAATTCACTCACCTTAACGAAATTTCGTTCTTGGGATTTTTTCTTTTGACATACAATCATCTACTTAACATGGTCATAGGTTCACTCTGATATTACTTTTAAAGGTCCGGCCTAATTAGTACAAATTGATAAATTTAGTCATCTTTTTAAAAATAATTAATCATGTTTAAAGATCCTAAGCAAATTTATACTAATATATTAGATTTTACCTCGATAAGTATTAGACATATGTGAGACTAACTTAACTTTTTTTTGGGGATATTATGTTTTAACTTTGTTATCTACTTCGGAGATTATTAACCCTGAGGATGAGATCTTTTGAACTAGTTTCGAAAATCAATTAGGTTTATATCCACCAGTCACTTTATATATGGTTCTTTATCGATGCCCTACCTGTAGCTTTCATCCATTTTTAATGAGGCAAAGAGTTAGAGTAGTAATTATCTTGTGTGTGCCTCTATAGTGGGGGCATGTAATTTTTAATGAGGCAAAGTGTAAAACCCGTGATTCGAGTTAGGGTTTTACGTTACCGAACCAGTCGGTTCGACCGTTGGTTCGAGTCGAGTCAGTTTCATGAATCGCGTGTTGAGTCGAGACCAGCCGTGAGTTATGAGCGATGAGAGTCAGGTGTACCTGAATATATGATGATAACGTCGAGAAGATGGTGAGATACGAGTTATCTGAATATATGAAAGTATGC
>JAURVB010001391.1:0-16872 GCA_033002965.1 Piper betle | reverse complement strand
GGGATTCTTCTTCATCTTCCCAGACCCTTCTTTGCTCCCGACTCCAGCCGCCCTCATGTTGTTCGCCGCTGCGATCGCCTCCGGCCGCCGTCAATGGTCGCCGTCCAGCCCCGCCGTGCCATTGCAGTGTCACCCCGGTCGACCCCGCCGCCTTCCAGCTGCCACGATGCTGGCATCGCCACGCCAGCAATGATGCGTCGACACCTGTCTGACACCGCCGCCCACGTCATCGATTCCACCGCCGGCGAGCATTGCCGCCCCAATTGGGTGGTCGCCTCGACACCCTCGACCCTCTATCAACCTTCCCAGGCCAGATTGGAACCCATCGCCACCCAGGACGGCCGGATTTCTTCACCCATCGCCATCGCCTCTATGTTTTCGTTTTTGCTATTTGCTACCCCAGGCCGGCATCCACACATGCGAGATCGGCCATACACTGATCGACGAAGAGAGTAGGATCATCTTCCGACGTCGGAACGACCGTCGCCACTGATTCCCGGCAGAAGCTTGCCCGTGATTTCCTATCTTGCCAAACTTGAGAACTCATCAGCCATGGCGGGATTTCAGTTGTATACCATTTAGTTTATTTTTCATTATTGATTTAAGACTTTAATTCTTATGATTATCAAGCTTATTATCAATTCAAAATATGCATGCATGAAAATTAAGAATAGGGAGATAGGAAGAATACCCAAGCAAAAGGAAGAAGCCGGCTCTGGTAAGGAAGAGGAGAAGATGATGAGAATAGGCATCTGGGATGAGAAAGACGCCCCCTCACAAAATATAAAATGAAAATGATGGCTAGGGTATGTGAAAACACCCCAACACCCGTATTTCATTTAACCGGGTAACCGGGTAAAGAATAAAATATAATAATTAACCGGGTAGAGAATATAATATAATTAATAATATTAATTCTCCAACGTTCAATCCTTCCCTGACCGAGTCGAATATATATTATTTATTTATTTTTTCACAGTCTTTACAATCTCCCAACTTAGAAATATTTCATCCCCGAAATATCATAACGGGCAACAGATACAATCATGATTAATTTTATCTTCGGGATCAGTTCATGCTACAATGATAAGAATCTTATGCCACAAATACGCTAGGGTATTTCCTTGCTATTTCTTGTTCAGTCTCTCATGTAGCTTCCTCTGACCCCTAATATTTCCACAATACTTTTACCAAAGGAATTTCATTGTTCCTGAGTGTCTTTATTTCTCTTACCAGGATGCGAATCGGCTTTTCCTCGTATGTTAAATTTGATTGTAGCTCTAAGTCTTCAAAATTTGTTATTATATGATCCTCATCTCGTACATATTTCTTTAGCATTGACACATGGAAAACATTGTGTACTCCATACTAGGCTTGGTGGCAGTGCTAGTCTATATGCATAATTTCCAACTCGATCCAGGATTGGGAACGGTCCTATGAATATTGGCTTCAACTTCCCTATTGTTCTAAATCTGATCACCCCCTTCACAGGAGATGTCTTTAGGTACACAAACTCCCCAACTTGGAACTCTAGGTCCCTACTTCGAGTATCAGCATAACTCTTCTATCGATCCTGAGCTGCCTTAAGCCTTTGCTGAATGAGTTTCACCGTTTCAGTTGCTTCCCTCACCATCTCTGGCCTGACTATAACTGCTTTGATAGACTCCAGCTAGCACAATGGAGACCTGCAGGCCCTACCATATAAGGCTTCAAATGGTGTCATCTCTTATACTGGCTTGATAAGAGTTATTGTAGGTAAATTCAGCAAAGGCTAAGCGTTTCTCCCAGTCAGCTCCCCAGTCAAGAATGCAAGCTCGCAACAAATCTTCAAAAGTTTGAATAGTTCTTAACTCTGACCATCAGTTTGGGATGATATGTTGTACTCAGCTTGATTTGTGTTCCCGTGGCTTACTGGAAAGCTTCCCAGAAATGTGAGGTGAATAGGGGATCTCGGTAGGAGACTATCTCCTTTGGAATCCCATGCAACTTGACAATATTGTCGACATACAATCCTGCCAGGTATTCTGCAGTTCTCATTGATTTCATGGGGATAAAGTGAGCTACCTTAGTTAGTCGGTCCACAACCACCCATATGGAGTCATGCTTCTTCTGAGTCCTTGGGAGCTTTGCGATAAAATCAAATGTGACACACTTCCATTTCCAAGTTGGTATTTCTAACGGTTGCAATAGTCCTCCAGGTAGTTGATGTTAGGCTTTGATCTATTGGCAAGTCTGACAGCTGCAGACTAACTCGACAACATCCCTCTTCATCCCAATCCACCAATAGGTTCGCTTTAAATCCTGATACATTTTATTAACTCCATTGTGTATTGAGAACTTTGAGCGATGAGCCCCCTCCAAGACATTCCACCTCAGTGCATCATCCTTGGTTACACACAAGCTTCCTCTAAATCTGATCACACTATTGGAATCAGCTACAATGTCAGAAGTCTTGGCCAACATTTCATTCAGCTCCTCATCACCCATTTGTACTAGCTTAACATGATCAACCAAATCATTGAAAACAACCAAATTTTCTAGCAATCCTGTTAGTTGCTCCAACAGGGTTGACAGCCACCACTTCTGCTGACATGGCCGACAGTCTAGCTAGCTGCTGACCTTTGTCCACTTTGCCTCTTCGTTACCACATTTGCTTTCCTGGGTGGTATAAGATTGTGGAAGTCGTAGTCCTTCAAATATTCTATCCATCGCCTCTGTCGAAGGTTAAGGTCATTCTAGGTGAAGATATACTTCAAACTCAGGTGGTCAGTGAAGACTTCCGAACTGGGCTCCAAAGTAGTGTCTCTAAATTTTCAGGGCAAAAACCACTGTTGCCAGTTCCAGGTCATGGGCTGCATAATTTTGCTCATGATTCTTCAATTAACAAGAGGCATAGGCCCCCACTTTACCTCCCTGCATAAGGACACATCTCTAAACCCCAGTGTCAAGAGTGGTGCAATTGTTGAGACTTTTCTTTAGAGACAGGAAGCTCTCCTCACACTTACTACTCCATTCGAGCTTGACACCCTTCCTTTTGAGTTTGGTCATCGGCGGCGCTACTAAAGAGAAGTCTTTAATGAATTTCCTATAGTACCCACTAAACCAAGAAAGCTTTTGATGTCAGTGACTGACTTGGGTTGTGGCCAATCGGTGACTGCTTTCACCTTTCATGGATCCACTGCAACTCTGGCCTTTGAGATAATATGACCAAGGAAGTTTACCTCCTTCAACCAGAAGTCACACTTTGAAAGCTGGCGAATAGTTGATTTTCTCTCAGAACTTGAAGAGTAATGGACAGGTGCTTCACATGCTCTTCTTCATTATTTAAATAGACCAGGATGTCGTCCACAAACACAATAATAAACTTGTCCAACTATGCATGGAACACTGTGTTCATGAGTGACATAAAGGCCGCTGGTGCATTTGTTAGACCAAAAGGCATGACCAAAAACTCATAATGTCCATAACGAGTTCGGAAAGCCATTTTCTATATGTCTGACTTCTTTACTTGCAACTGGTGATAACCAGACCGCAAGTCTATCTTAGAAAATACTCCGACTATTTTAAGCTGATCAAACAAGTCATCAATCCTCGGTAAGGGGTACTGATTCTTGACTGTCACTTGATTGAGTTGTCGATAGTCAATACACAGCTGAACTGATCCATCATTCTTCTTCACAAAAGAATAGGGGCTCCCCAGGGTGAAGTACTTGGTCGGTTGAAACCTACCCGCAACAACTCTTCCATAGTGTAACGGGCACTATCATCAACAGCTGGCGGCAACACTTGTCGGACTACCGGTGGCACTGGGTCGCTCGCCTGGGTCTGCTACCCTGCCCGCCCTTAGCACTTCCCTGACCACCGTCTGAGGTCATTCTGGGACCCACTGCTAAGTTTGAGGCTCCATTCCCTGCTACCACTCCCAGTAACTGAACCACAGAATTTGTATTTTCTGAAGCCTACGCCAGTCTACTGGCATGGCCGTCGGGATCTGGGCCAATACATTCTCAGTGTTCAGAAGTCGATTGAGTAGATCGGTTCAACTGTCTACGAGTGCCTGCCATCTGAAACGTCTAAAATTTTCCCCATCCTGCTTCTTTAATATGTTCTTTTTCAGTTATGACTTAGGTTTATTAGTAGCGAATGAATTTGTTAATTAATAACAAAACACAGTGGGAAAAGATAATTACTGGACTTTCAACAAGGTACTTGACTCATAATTTTTGAGCTACTGGGAAACCAGGCTCTGATGCTAGCTATAACGACCCGCTCGAACCGGACCGGGTGTTACCTAAAAATATAATTGATGTAACAATAACATCCTAGAACATGATACATAACACAGGAAATAAGTCTAAAATTTATAAATCATAAAAAAAAAATAAAACATCTTCTGATAGCATATGACAATATATAAAATAACCATCCCACAGTCTCAGACCGTTTCTCATAGCCACATTTGTAACACAAGAAAAATAAGGGAAGTCAAATTTATTATCTATTAGCCACACCTAGGTTGGTAAGAAACACCAACTACACTTTTATTCTTCAGTCCAATGCTGTTCACCTGCGGAGGCAATTCCGCGTTAATGATAAAACCACTATGCCGCATAATTAAATAAAACAAGTCAATATAATCCCTATTATCATTTCACGAGACTTTTAGTTGTTATGAGTCTATGCTGAGCTCTTAATATGTTGGGAGGGGTGGCCACCCCATCTAGCTTCAATCCCATGCATGCGCACAGACGCTATGTGGCCCATGGCCTGTAGTTGCCGATATTTACCATTGACTCACCCTCTCGGTATCACAAGTGCATGATGAGCCTTATTGAGCCCCTACACCCTGTCACCCCTTTCGGCATGGGGGTAGGTGTTTAATCTTTCAGGGGTGCTACCTTATGCCGAATTGAGTCGACCCCGGTTGCGTTCCAGCACATGGTGGTCAGATACTCAAGATCGACCAAGACTCCCACATAGTAATTTTAAAGCTGCGGCCATGTGTCTGACTGAGTCAAATCCTTGACCCCAGTTGCACTCGATGCATGGTGGTCGAATCTGGGCTCAGACCGACCAGGGCAGCCAAAAAGGAAAATACAACATTTCAAATAATTATACGGACCAGGATAGCTCGTAAGTTAGTCGGTCCACAACCACCCATATGGAGTCATGCTTCTTCTGAGTCCTTGGGAGCTTTGCAATAAAATCGCATGTGACACACTCCCATTTCCAAGTTGGTATTTCTAAAGGTTGCAATAGTCCTCCAGGTAGTTGATGTTGGGCTTTGATCTGTTGGCAAGTCTGACACTTGGAGACAAAATCCACAACATCCCTCTTCATCCCAATCCACCAGTAGGTTCGCTTTAAATCCTGATACATTTTAGTAACTCCAGGGTGTATCGAGAACTTTGAGCGATGAGCCTCCTCCAAGATATTCCGCCTCAGTGCATCATCCTTGGGTACACACAACCTTCCTCTAAATCTGATCACACTATTGGAATCAGCTACAATGTCAGGAGTCTTGTCCAACATTTCATTCAGCTCCTCATCACCCATTTGTGCTAGCTTAACACGATCAACTAAATCATTGGAAATAACCAAATTTGCCAGTAACCCTGTTAGTTGCTCCACAGGGTTGATAGCCACCACTTCTGCTGACATGGCCCAAAGTCTAGCTAGCTGCTGACCTTTGTCCACCTTGCCCTTCCGACTCAACGCGTCTGCTACCACATTCGCTTTCCATGGGTGGTATAAGATTTGGAAGTCGTAGTCCTTCAAATACTCTATCCACCGCCTCTGTCGAAGGTTAAGGTCATTCTGGGTGAAGATATACTTCAAACTCTGGTGGTCAGTGAAGACTTCGAACTGGGCTCCATACAAGTAGTGTCTCCAAATCTTCAGGGCAAAAACCACTGCTGCCAGTTCCAAGTCATGGGTTGCATAATTTTGCTCATGATTCTTCAATTGACGAGAGGCATAGGCCACCACTTTACCTCCCTGCATAAGGACACATCCTAAACCCAACAGGGATGCATCACTGAAGACTACGAATCCTTCATTACCATTTGGCAATGTCAAGACTGGTGCAGTTGTTAGACTCTTCTTCAGAGACTGGAAACTCTCCTCACACTTACTACTCCATTCGAACTTGACTCCCTTCCTTGTGAGCTTGGTCATCGGCGATGCTACTAAGGAGAAGTCTTTAATGAATTTCCTGTAGTAACCCGCTAAACCAAGAAAGCTTCTGATGTCAGTGACTGACTTGGGTTGTGGCCAATCAGTGACTGCTTTCACTTTTGATGGATCCACTGCAACTCCGGCCTTTGAGATAATATGACCAAGGAAGTTTACCTCCTTCAACCAGAAGTCACACTTTGAGAATTTGGCAAATAGTTGATTTTCTCTTAGAACTTGAAGAGTAATGGACAGGTGCTTCACATGCTCTTCTTCATTATTTGAATAGACTAGAATGTCATCCACAAACACGATAATAAACTTGTCCAAGTATGCGTGAAATACTATGTTCATGAGTGACATAAAGGCCACTGGTGCATTTGTTAGACCAAAAGGCATGACCAGAAACTCATAATGTCCATACCGTGTTTGGAAAGCCGTTTTCTATATATCTGACTCCTTTACTCGCAACTGGTGATAACCAGACCACAAGTCTATCTTAGAAAATACTCCGGCTATTTTTAGCTGATCAAACAAGTCATCAATCCTCGGTAAGGGGTACCGATTCTTGACTGTCACTTGATTGAGTTGTCGATAGTCAATACACAGCCGAAGTGATCCATCTTTCTTCTTCACAAAAAGAACAGGGGCTCCCCAGGGTGAAGTACTTGGTCGGATGAAACCTACCTGCAACAACTCTTCTAGTTGACTCTTTAACTCCTTGAGTTCTGCTAGAGCCATGTGGTATGGTGCTTTAGAAATTGGTGTTACTCCAGGTGCTAGGTCAATGGCGAACTCCACTGCCCGCTTAGGAGGTAACCCTGGAAGTTCGTCTGGGAATACATCGGGAAACTCTGCTACCATAGGAATCATGGACAACTACAAACTCTAGTACTTTTTCTGGACCACGGGCTTTGGAAAGTATTGTCCATTGAAAGCTGCCACAAATTCTGCCCACGTGATGGAAGAAATCTCACGTCGATGGAATGTGGTTTTTTCCATGGATTTCCACCAGTAAGATGCTTCCTCCTGAAGCATGCATGTTGCCAACCTCACTTGATGGCGGTGGGGCACAGACAGAGCCCTAAACGCTTTTTCAGTAATGTCTATCCAGCTCTCCACCTTTATTGGATCGATCCCTCCAATAAATACCTCAGCTCCATTCTTCCTGAACTTTTCCACAGTGTAACGGTCACTATCATCAACAGCTGGCGGCAACACTTGTCAGACTACCGGTGGCACTGGGTTTGGAAGCTCCCTCGCTTGCCCGGGTCTGCTAACCCTGCCCGCCCTTGGGCACTCCCCTGACCACCATCTGGGGTGATGCTGGGACCCGCTGCTGAGTTTGAGGCTCCATTCCCTGCTACCACTCCTGGTAACCACTGAACAATATTTTGAACCACAGAATTTGTATTTTCTGAAGCCTGCGCCAGTCCCTGTATGGCCGTCAGGATCTGGGCCAATACATTCTCTGTGTTCGAATTTGACTGAGTAGATCGGTTTGACTGTCTACGAGTGCCTGCCATCTGAAACGTCAAAAATTTGTCCCATCATGGTTCATTTATATGTTCTTTTTCAGTTATGACTTAGGTTTATTAGCGAATGAATTTGTTAATTAATAACATAAAACATTGGGAAAAGATAATTACTAGACTTTTCAACAAGGTACTTGAGTCATAAAGTGTGAGCTAGTGGGAAACCAGGCTCTGATACCACCTGTAACGACCCGCCCTAACCGGCCCGGGTGTTACTTAAAAAGTTAAATGTTGTAAACATACTATTCATGAACATGAATCATAACACAGTAAATAAGTCTAGAAAATTTATAAATCATAAAAATAAATCATGTTCTAATAGCATGTGACAATACATAAAAATAAAGTCCCACAGTCTCTGACCGTTTCCCATAGCCACATTTATAACACAAGAGAATAAAAGGAAGTCCAATTTATTATCAATTCACCAAACCTTAGGTTGGTAAAAGAACCACCAACCACACTCGTAATCCTCAGTCCAAAGCTGCTCACCTGCGGAGGCAATTCCGCGTTAGTGATAAAACCACTAAGCCACATAATTAAATGAAACAAGTCAATATAATCCCTATTATCATTTCTCGAGACTTTTAGTTGTTATGAGCCTATGCTGAGCTCTTAATATGCTGGGAGGGGTGGCCACCCCATCCAGCTCCAATCCCATGCATGCGCACACACGCTACGTGGCCCATGGCCTGTAGTTACCGATATTTGCCATTGACTCACCCTCTCGGTATCACAAGTGCATAATGAGCCATCTTGTGCCACTGCGCCCTGTCACCCCTTTCGGCATGGGGGCAGGTATTCAATCTTTCAAGGGGTGCTGCCCTGCGTCGAATTGAGTCGACCTCGGTTGCGCTCGGCGCATGGTGGTCGGATATGAACTCAAGTCGACCAAGACTCCCACATAGTAATTTTAAAGGGTGCGGCCCCGTGTCGGACTAAGTCAATTCCTTGACCCCGGTTGCACTCGGTGCATGGTGGTCGAATCTGGGCTCAGGCCGACTAGGGCTGCCAAAAAGGGAAAATACAACATTTCAAATAATTATACGGACCTGGATAGTTCGTAAGTGAACCTGCAACCGTGACCAACGATCCTAATCTGAACGAGAACATAAAATTATACATAAGTATAATTTTATTCGAGTAGAAATGCATGCAACTACATGACTAATATATATATCATTATTAAAATTTGACAACATAAAGCATGCAACATTCAACAATCTTAAATATTAAATTATTCATGTGACATAATCATTTAAGTCCTACTTTACATTTTAAATTAATTATCTAAATCATAATTCACACTTCACTAATGATAAAATAATTATTAACTTATAAACAAGTATTTAATTACTATTATTAGTATATTTTCCTTTGAGATGATAATTACTTAACCACGATCTTGACGATTTAGTTTACGGTTTTAATCTTTAATCACTATCATTATTAATAGCAATTTAATTAATTAAGTCGTTCAATTAAATTATTTAAAATGATTTGTATTATCCTAATTCAAAGATATTACTAATACAATTATTTTAAATTATTCAACTCAATAAAGTTTCGAACTTTATTTATTTTCATTATGCTATTTAGGTTCAACGCTTGTGATTTTTACACGATTATAGTTTAATAACCCATTTTCTACCTTACTAACTCGTTATTAAAATAATCACTTTATTTACCTAGTATTAAATTTAATATGATAAAGGTGAAATCTTTATTTTGTTAATCACTTATAACCATCCGATTTAAAATTAATCGCTTGTAGTACGCCGATTGATTATCGACCGTTTATCATTACCGTATTTTTATTACTTATGGTGATTTCGTACAATAATTAATTAGTTTAGCAACTTTAACCCATAACCCATTAGAATAATTATTTTTATGATTTATTACGAGTTAGTATTATTTTTAACTCGAGTCGTATCGAGTCAAGCATTATTTACTGATTTGCCATCTTCTTCTTCCCTGAAGCTCTTCTCTTCTCCTCACCTCATCTTTGGCCCAACCCAGACCACGACGTCATCTTCTTCAACCCAAAACCAGATCACGTCCTTCACTAACTGCTTCCCTTCCCTAGCAATCCAATTGGAAGCCTAAAGTTCGTGCATTACAGCAACTATCCAAGGCGAATCCTGTTCTGCACCAAGACGCGCGACTCCTGGCCAGCAGCACAGCCGGGAACAGAAGGCAAACTCCGTTCGGCCAGCAGCACCGCCGGGAACACTTCCCTTCTCCCCGCACGACAATCCAACATCAAGGCCAAGCGCGGTGAGCATGCACGGCGTGAGCCTTGGCCGACTAGCTGGTATGGATGCCTGGAATGCCCCACAGTGTTTCCCACTATCCAAACCCCATGCATAGAACTCATAATACGCTAGAGACTGCAACTCAATTATCCTAATTTAACCAATTACATAGCATAGGACGTTGATGAAGCAACAACAAAGCAAAACGACCATGAATTGATGAAACAACAGAACTTTACATGATGATCATGAATTGATGAAGCAGCAGAATTTTACATGACGATCATGAATGCATGAAAACTAAGAGTAGGGAGATAGGAAGGATACCTAAGTAAAAGGAAAAGCCAGCTCCAGAAGAGGAGAAGAAGATGAGAGTAGGCTGCCAGGGTGAGGAAGAGGAGAAATAGGTGGCGAGGGTGAGGATCATGCCCCCTCACAAAAAATTAAAATGAAAATGATGGCTAGGGTATGGGAAAACACCCCAACACCCATATTTCATTTAACCGGGTAAAGAATAAAATATAATATAACAATAAATATAATAATATAATAATAATATTCTTCAATGTTCGATCCTTCCTAGACCGAGTTGAATAATATATATTTATTTATTTCACAGTCTTTGTAATTATTTGTAACGACCCGGCTAAAGTGTAACGTAATGGGCCTAAGTCATTTCTTAAAATGGTTAACCCAAGTTAAAGATCTATTGTCCATTCTCACTTATAAACAGGATTTTCTCCCAGTAGGTATTAGATGTGGGATTAAGTTGAGGGATCTCACAACTTTGTAGGCAGGAATTGAGGCAAGAAGGGTAAATGAGCCTCGAAATGCTAAACGCAATTGAGCTGGACCCACGGGGCACAATGTGATGGTCCGAAATTCTTATGCTGAATGCAAATGAAATACCCAAAAAATCCCAAATGGATGTTAAATGCTACAACGGCCTAAATCTTGGCCTAAAATCGTGGCTAACTTATAAAAATCATATGTATACCTTATATGTACTCCAATAACTCATGCTCTACTCTATCATAACTAAAATTATTATATGCATGTAGGGCATACCCAACCTCTATAACATGCTCACATGGCTATCTAGGCTTCATACTCATATTCTTAAAATTAGTCTGGCTCTACTATAACATACTCGATATTGACCCAAACAGGGTAAAACTAACCTAACCCATAAATGTGGTTTTACAAGAACCGTGCTAGGGCCTCAACGATCCATATTTGGATTATCTCCTTCTTCTTCTTCTTCTCCTTGCATTATTTTATTGTTGTGTTTAATGATATTTTATAAATCTTTCATGGAGTAGTTTGTATTAATCTGGGATGAATAATGGATCTTAGTTAGTATGTGATGTAGTTTTGTTCTTCTCTATCGCTTTGTGATTGAATATGAGTTGATTATTTCATGTTAGTTCTTAATATTTCAATAGCGTAGCTAACTTTTGTATGATAAAGAGATTTGATCTACCAATAGACCTAGGCAGATTGATGACGTCTTTGGATGAAATAATTGCTATTCTTTTTGTAGACATACACTAGACTAGTAAATATAAATCAAGGGGCTATTCATAATGCATTGTTCTCGTCTTGTTTGTACAGACGTGGAATCAGGCAAGGGTAGTAGATTGTAATATGTAGAGACAACCCATTACAATTATCCTCATTTCCCCAGACATCAACTCGGATCAGAGTATAATTTGATGGATATAACAAAGTTGTATTGTATGTTAACTCAGTGAAATTGAACATCCCAAGTCTATCAAAAAAGTAAGAGATTTTTCTTGGCTTGATTCATGAAATATCTTTACTAGCATATTAGTTAGTCACGGTTTTAAGTTTTAAGTCTTTGCCTCGATATTAGAATATATTATCATTACTTGTCCTTTTAATTTTCTAATAATTCATGCTGATCAAGTGTGTGAGCGATCTATAAGAGATCTATAACAGTTTTAAGTCTGAGATCTATAAAGTGGTTAAGCCAAGATCTCTCACACAAGTAATTCATGCTGATCACACAGATAGTAGAATAATTCTCGTATATCATTACTCGTCCTTTTTCCTTATTAATTGCTTTGAAGTGTTTAGTATATTTACTTAACTAGTTTTGTGTTTTCTTTATTTTTATGTAGTAGATTCAAGAGCCCAAAATAGAAAATTGATTACCTTTTGATCCATTCATAGAAACAATCTATAAGAGAAATAGGAAAGAAAGAAAGTGAGTCATGACATAGACTCTTTGTAAAACCTTGATTAAGAAATGTTCCAATCTAATCGAGTCATGTCTAAATTATTTGTCAGTAAGTCTACCTAAGTCGAATCAGACTGAAAAATGGGTACTCCATTACCTACGGAAATTTAGGAAACTTTAGAATTGCCTCACACTTGGTAGTAAGCAAACATACTTAAACAAGTGTCGGTGCGCATGCACGGCTAATATTCATATTCATACATACAACATTTATGCCCTCACATCCTCCATATTACACCCGCCACGGTACTCGTATAAAGACTGTGGAAAAAAATAATAAAAAAAATTTAATATATTCAACTTGGTCTGGAAAGGACCGAACGTGTTACATTCTTTACCCGGTTAATTATTATATTTTATTATTTACCCATTTTATTATTTACCCGGTTACCCGGTTAAGTGAAATACGGATGATTTCACATACCCGGTTAAGTGAAATACGGGTGTTTTCACATACGGGTGTAGGGGCGTCTTCCTCACCTTAGCCGCCTAGTTCTCCTCTTCCTTGTCGGTGTTTCTTCTGTGCTTGGGGTATCCTTTCTATCTCCCTCTTCTTCATTTTCTTTCGTTCATATGTCTATTTAATTGATAATATGCTTGATAAATATGAGAATTAAAGTCTGAAATCAATAATAAAACCTAAAACTAAACTGGAAAATGGAATTTCGCCATGGCCGACGGGTCTAAAGTTGGGCAATGATAGGCGACTGTAAACAAAGATTTCAAGGCAGCCCTCATTGTAACACCCCGTTTCGGCTCACCCGTGAACCGACCCGGAAATGTCACCGGCGACCGAACTGTTCGCTAATCTACTGGGTTCGGTTAAGCCGACCCGGATCTGCCCTCGGCGTCTCAAGATGGAGATGCAAACATGAAATGCATGAATGGGAACAATTGGGTTCTAACGCGGTCCTACATGCATGCTATGATGTACAAGCAAAAACAAGACAAAATAATAAATGAGAAACCAAAAGAAAATATATACTACTACGTAAAAACGGACAAAGTTTCCCCAAAAAGTGCAATAAGGGCCAACCTGTCCACAACAAAGGTATACAAATATTTTATCAAAATACGACAAAACATAACAATCTACTGCGACATTCCATTATTATCTCATTTGTTTTTGTAAAGACCCAGAAAATATATATATATATATTATATTCGACGCGGTGGGATCGAACGTTGGTATCCATGAATATGTTTAAATTATTTACCCGCTACCCGGTTAATTATTAATTACCCGGTCAAGTGGAAAGTGTTAGTTAACCGGTTAAGTATTTTTACCCGGCTAAGTAAACCATACCATTTAACCGTTTAAACTAGTAAAGTGAACCGTACCATTTAAGAGGTTGAGTGAAAAGGTTAAGTGAACCGTGTTAATTACCCAATTACGCGGTTAAAGGAATTATGGTGAAAGGGTGCTTCCACAAACCCTAGCCGTCATTTATTCTTTATAAAAGGAGAAGGGGTCGTTGAACCTAGGAAATACCAATGGATGATGGGGTGTGAGAATTTAATGAAGGGGTCGTTGAACCTAGGAAATACCAATGGATGATGGGGTATGAGAATTTAATGGAGAGAATGGTTGAAGTGTATATATATGTAGGAGGAGGGAGTATTTCATCCCTCATCTCCGTCCCAGGCGACCTCCCCATTACTGTATTAGGGTTCACGGGTCATATTCAGACGTAATCACAAATCAGGTACGTATAATAGATAGAACATCATACTTTCCTTGTTGGTAGCCTAAGTCGGCCTGAGCCCAGATTCGACTACCATGCACCGAGTGCAACCGGGGTCAATGAATTGACTCAGTCCGACACTGGGTCGTGTTATGTACGTGAATTTTGTAATGCATCGACATTGTTTTAGAGTAGTGATAGCCACCCCATAAAAAGGCTACGGCCGGGGTGAGTGAGGCACAGCGATTCCTCCATCGCACTGGAGTGCAGTGATAGCCGCCCCATAAAAAGGCTACGGCCGGGGTGTATGAGGCACTGGCACTGGAGTGCAGTGATAGCCGCCCCATAAAAAGGCTACGGTCGGGGTGTGCGAGGCACTGGCATTAGAATTGGTAGTGAGAGCTTCCCCACAAACGGGGCATAGCAATCACCCGAGTGCAGTGATAGCTACCCCACAAAAGGCTACGGCCGGGGTGTGCGAGGCACTGGCACTGGAGACGGTAGTGGTAGCCTCCCACAAAAAGGCTACGGCCGGGGTGTGCGGATCACAGCGGATACCTCCTCCGCATTGTTTTGGAGTATAGCGGAATCGCTCCACCGCATATTAAAATAAACTTAAGGAAATAGTGGAATGTACTTGTCTTGTTTTATCTATTATACTACTTAGTGTTGTAATCACTAACGCGGAATTGCCTCCGCAGGTATGCAAATACGAGATTAGGAGATTGACATCCAGAGTATGGAGCAAAATAAATATGAGGACTCCTTTTTATTTAATTGAGAAATAAGTGTGGCTGCTGGGAAACGGTCCAAGACTGTGGGATCTTTATATATGTTTTTGTTAAATAAAAATGTTAGTCATATTTACTTAATTGTGAGTAACACCTGGCCAGCTAGGCCCACAATATCGTGAAAAATGGCGGGTCGTTACAGTTTTCATCTAAGCCGAGGCAAAACTCAAGGCTCCCACTCATTCACATCTATCCGTTCATTTCATAATAAGTAATTCATCCAAAAACACATCAAAATTTATCATTCACATAGCATTACCACATCATCATTATACATTACACGCGGCAGGTACATGTGTGCGCGGTTCCGTGCTTGCTCCTCCGCAGTCCCGACAGCTTTCATCGCTCGCATTCCTCACCTACATATATATAGAAAAACCGTCGGTAACGAGTGTTACCGGCCCGGAAAATAACTAATATCAATCTGGCACAGGAGAGCAAACTCTCCTGTTGAATGAAAACCATATACTTCCTCAAGAACTCTCATCAGGGCACATATGAGAGCCGTCGCCATCGGGTCAACAGCGTCCCCCTTTCTTTCTCATTCTCATACCTTGGTTATTTCTCTATCGCTTCTCGCATCAAATCTCATTCCGTTTCACCCTCGGCACCTTCCATATTACTCCTGGCCTTGAGTACGAAGGCCGAGCACTCTTAGGCAGTCGCCTTTAGTACCCTTTGAAACCACAAGTCTAGACATGCGCTGCAATGCAGTACCCGTGAACCTCCACACTTCTCCGGGTTTGAGGAACTCAAAGGTGGAGTTGTCAGGATCCCTCGGGAATGAAACGGCTCGTACACCATTCCAGAGCCCACTATCGACTCACACGTGCCCGCTCGCGTAGCACGGTAGTCGGATTTCCCTCATTCAATCTCTCACAAAAACGCGAAAACTATACATATATATAGGTCTGGGTTGGGATTTATACAATAGGCCCGAAGGCAACGTGAGCTGGATCTGAAGTTCAAAAACAAACTCGAGGGATCTCATCCTCGAGGGTTATTAATCCGAAAAGAACTGTTGGCTAAATGGCCCGAGTTAAGTGAGATCCGATAAAACGCCACTTAACTCGTCCTGCACATGATAAATCAAATACACAATGGAATAGCGTAAAGCAGAGAACGAGTCCTAAACGGACCTGGTAGAAGCTCCAAACGGGTCCATGCGCCTAGGCGGCGAGCTCCTACACTGTACCTACACAATCAAGCTAAAAACTAACGCCCGCATGATGAATCACACATCCTATAGCATGTACACACAATCAACACAATCACGCATCAATCAACACACATCAACCTATATCAATTCTAGCAAGTCTACTTAGGCTAGTTTGCATTAGATCATGATCATTACCTAGTTACCCTAATTAGTTTCTTAGTCTCCATTTTTAACACCACTCAATCAAACAAATTTCATATTTTATCCTTAATCAAATCTACATTTATATATATTATTATAACACACAATTCACCAATCATAGCATGCAATTCTAATAATCAATACTTTCAAATAATTAAGTTAAAATAAATTATACCTCGCGTCGTCGAAAATCGGCGACGGCTAGGGTTTCCGTTTCGTGGCTCGAAACTCGAATTCGGCACCTAGCGGCGTCCGAAGTCCGATCAGATTGGACCGGGTGCGTTCGGTGGATGATCCGGCGAATTTCCCACGAATCAATTTTCCGGCGGTTCCGGCGGTTTTCCGGCGAGTGGGTCTGCCAGTTTTCCGGAGGATTCTGGCAGTTTTCCGGCGATGATTCGGGACAGGGCAATCAGGGGTCTATCGGCACCAGCTCGACGAGCTTAGGTCCGATGGTAGTGTCAAACAAAGTAGCCGAGGCGGTGATGGCCGTTGACGGTGCCGTCGAAAATGGGCGGCGGTGGCGGCGTGGTCCGATCGAGGCTACGGCCGGCCTCGACGGCGGTCGGGACGGTGGGGGAAATGTCGGCGACAGCGAGAGGTGAACTGGTGGTCACGGCGGCGGCGACAGCAGCCGAACGGCGGCAGAATCCGGCCCGAAGTGGCGACGGCCGAAGCGGCTTGGTGGCATCGCGGAGGCACTCCGGCAGGCAATCGGTGGCTGGGGTCTGGTCGGGCGGCACGGCGACGGCGCGGCAAGGCGGAGCGTGCCGATCGGCGGCAGTGCGGCGGCGGCGACGGCGGCG
>JAURVB010001390.1:0-17295 GCA_033002965.1 Piper betle | reverse complement strand
TCTTCCCTGCTACTTTTATAACCAACAGATGCATGTAGAAACTTGCTAATGTCACAGTAAAAAAAAAACTACCAGATAAACAATTTCTCAATACCAAAGCCAATGCGAAATGAAATTAAAATATCTGATAGGATGTAAACCTGTCCTGCAATCTGAATCAATGGAAGTAAGTGGCTGGACTACATTCATTGTGTTGGTCTCACTTTGCTCTTGCACCCATCTCCACCACTAAACAATGCACTGGCTAAAATAAGAGAAGGGAGTCAAGATCATGTACAAAACGGAAACTGAGTTAAATATAAAATTGTAAAGAGACCTGTGAAAGCAGTGAAAACTTGACATTAACTTCATATATACGGGCGTTCATTTTGCCTATAATCAGGAAATAAGGGATGCAGACAAAAAGGGCAGTCCCCATCAGGATGGTTCATATTTGAAAGTATCTCAACTGCTTCCTAGACATGAGCAAGAATAAATAAATTCACATTGAGAATTAAAAAGAATACAGCATGATCACTGATACCCCAAAAGTTTCCTTAAAGACGATGGAAAGTACACCAGAAGCTGACTACCTCGCAATCTGCTACAAGCATTAAGCAGAAGGAGAGCTCATGCACCCTCATCAGAACACTATACAGTAAATCAGTCTGCCTCTTATCATCCAGACCCTTAGCCTCCACTATCTCAATCTCAGGAGGCATATTCGGATACTTCCCAAAAGAAATAAAAATCAAATAGATAATTTCAGAACCGTAAAATATGAACGCATAAACTCATATCATGGTTTACAAAATTTGCCGAAAAGCAGCAAGAAAATTGTTGAAGGGTTCAAGTTAGTCAATATTGATTGACCAAGTCTTTGTATATATCTAGATGTGTTTTAGTCAAGTTGTTAGGCAGTACCTATAAGTCAGGGATTACATATTGAACTGTAATTATAATCTTATAGTGTATATATCTATAAATATGAAAGAAGAGTAACGGGAGAAGATTTTGAGGACTACTCCCTATTGTTCTATATGCTATGTTAATTTCTGTATAATGAAATTCAACATGGTATAGAGCCTAAGATCTTGTTTTGGCAATCTTCCACTTGGTCATTGTTTCTTCCTATGGATGCTTCTCCTATTGTGCATTACCCCACCTTTCTTTTCCTTATCATGGCAAAAGGAAAGCCACCTACGATTGTTCCCGACCCTAAATTGGCCACCCTATCTGACCTATTGAGTGGCTTGTCTATTATAACCACCAAGTTAAATGGTCCTAACTTTGTCCACTGGTTTGCTGCTATTAAGACCTTCTTGATGTCTCAAGATAAGCTTCATTACATTGAGAAAGCCCCTACAAGAAAGGGAGATGCCCAATAGCTGAAGGAGGATGCCCAGGACCGCTCTTGGCTTTGGTATTCTATGGAGCCTCATATTAGTACAGATGTGCTTCTTCTTGACACTGCTTATGCTATCTACACATCTGTCAGCAAGACTTGGACTGCAAACAACAATGTGAATAGGAGATATGAACTGTTTGATGAGATCTTCAAAGTGAAGCAAGGCATCAAAACATTCAAAGACTACTATAGTTGTGTAAAAGGAAAGTGGGAAGAGCTTACTTTGTATCAGTCCGAGCCCAAGATTGGGACCTGGAAGAAGCAGCAGGAACAGCCCAAAGTTGTGTCCTTTTTGTCTGGCTTGGATGCACATTATGTGTCTTCTAAAAACTGTTGGGTTTATCTCACATCATGTTTCGAGGTGACTGGTGACTTGTATATAAGTTAATTGGAAAACCTTATTTTTTGAACTAGCATTTGGATTAAGAGAGGCCAATGAAACCTTTTTCAAGTCCCTTTTGGGGCCCATAGGGCCCAACAACGGTATCAGAACCTGGTTGGTTTTGGTGTTGCTTCGATTTGTCTTGAATTGGAGTTTCCTAGAACTTAACTATAACATGTGGCTCGAATTGGAGTCTCCTAAAACTTCACTATAACATGTGGTTAGGGGAGATAATTCGGGTTGGTATGATGTGTGAGGGGAGAATTGTTGGGTTTATCCTACATCATGTTTGGAGGTAATTAGTGACTTGTATATAGGCTAATGAGAAAGCCTTATTCCTTGAGCTAGTTTTTGGATTAGGAGAGACCCATGAAACCTGTTTCAAGTCCCTTTTGAGGTCCCATAGGGCCCAACAAAAACCAACTCCTTTCAAGTAGTGACTTGCCTACTCTCAATGTGTCTTTATTTAGGTTGTCTAGAATTCCTAGTGCATGGACTGAGCTGCATGCGGAGCCTGATAATGCTGCCTTGACCATTCACATAAGATCTGCCACAAACTCTAATCAAGGGAGAGGAAGGGGTCGAGTGGGCGGTGGTCGAGGTGGTGGTTGAGGGGCACAAAAGTGAGAAGACAAGCTTTGTGATTATTGTAATATGAATTTGAAGACAAATGCTGGAAGAAACATGACAAACCTAATTGGGCCAACCAGTCTACTTCTCCCAATGCAACACCTGCCACTCTTCTTGCTCCTATTACTTCTATGCCAGTTGCTGCCTCCCCTTCTGCTAGTAACACTGTCACCTTATCCCATGAGGATTTTAAGCATCTATTAAGGCTAGCCCAAGGTGACACCAATACTCCATTTGCTCCACTTGCACAAGTTGGTATCAGTACTTCAACTAAAGCCTTCCCAAGCTCCTGGTTGATTGATTTCGGCGCATCTGATCACATGACTGGTAGTCCACACTTATTTTCACATTTCAAAATGTTCTTTTCTCTTCGAAAAGTTATCTTAATAGATGGTAACAGTTTTCCAACCATAGGACGAGGTCATGTAGATCTTTCTCCACACTTGTACCTTGATGGTGTTTGAATGTTCCAAGCTTTCCTACCAGTTTGTTATCAGTTCCCAAATTGTGCTCTTTAAATTGCAAGGCTATCTTTACTAAAACTGGTTGTTTGTTTCAGGATGTGACGAATCAATTGCAGCTTGGTCATGATTTTAGTAGGAATGGTCTTCTTATTTGCACCTAAATAAGCCTGCTGCAACACTTTCTGGCCTTCCTTAAGTGCAAATTCTTCCCAAATTTCTGCAAGGCAATGGCATAGCAGATTAGGGCGACCTAATTTATCTGCATTAAAGCTTTTATTTCCTGCTTTAAAGTCTGTTTCTAGTTTGCAATGTGAGTCATGTCAGCATGTCAGCTATGAAACAGCCTCCTTCTTTTCCAATATGTTTACAGCAAAGGCCCTTCGAACCTTTTGATTTTGTCCACAGTGATGCATGGGGACTTCTCTCTGTAACAAATGCTTCTAGATTTAAGTATTATCTTTTATTTGTTGATGATTTCACTCACATGTCATGGCTTTATTTGTAACATGATCGATATGAAGTATCTAAATGTTTGAACAATTCATCAATGAGGTTAAGATTCAGTATTCTGCTGCCATAAAAAGAGTTAGGTCTGAAAATGCTTTAGAACACAAATCTACTCGCTTTCAATCTCTCATTCACTCACATGGTATTTATCATGAAACTTCATGCTCTCGTACCCTCAACAGAAGGGTGAGTGTTGAAGGAGTCAAGTTGGTCGATATTGATTGTCTAAGTCTTAGTATATATCTAGCTGTGTTTTTATTAAGTTGCTAGGCAGTTCCTATAAGTCAGGGATTACATATTGAACTATACTGATCATCTTACAGAGTAGATATCTATATATATGAAAGAAGAGTAACGGGAGAAGATTATGAAGACTACTCCCTATTTCTTCCTCTTCAGTTTGTGTTCTGTATGCTACGTTAATTTCTGTACAATGAAATTCAACAAAAATTATCTGGTATCTATATCTTGGCATTGCCATAAAGATACCTAACGTTGCCAACAAATCGGCCTTGTGGCGCGAGATCAGGAAAAAGATAAAATATCTTATGGAATAAAACATAAGACAAAATCTCTTAATGCACGACATAATAAGAAACAGAAACCTAGGATAAATTACATAGTAAAAACTAAATGATATTTTATACAATAACAACACATACAATAGAAGACATAATATTAATTATCAAATATGTGCATTAATAATATGTCTTCAGCTAAAACTAGATCTAATTTTACAATTGGATTTCATTTCAAAACATGAAATAAGTTTGCAAACATCTTCAATATATCTTCCACATATCTCAGATATCTCGGAAATGATATAATAATATCCAACATTATCATCAACCTTGACTCCTATCACACCACAACCGTGCAAACAATCTACATACACAGCAACATCCCCCCACCTTCTAACATTCAAAATGCACAATCTACGATATGGACCACATTTTTTTAAACGGTTATTGAATCAACGTATATGACAATCAAGAAATGGTTACCTCTGCCCGGCTCGAATTTCCATCACCGTTTCCACAAACTGCAACAAAGACAACGAACACCATGACTTTCGATTCGAAGATAAGAAAGAAGACTCCATCGCATGATAATATACCTGTTTGGAGGAGGAGTCGGCGGTTCGGGGTTTGAGGTGGATTCGGAGGGGAGGGGAGGGGAGCGGCGGAGGACGACGCAGTCATCGCCGTAGACGGCCTCGACCTCGGCGAGGACGTCGTCTTCCTCCGCCATCGTTCCCCGCCGTCGGCGACGGTCTCCGATCGCCGGCGATATTTCCGGCCAGGGGAAGGGGCGGGACTTCTAGCTAGATGCTAAAAGCTAGGGGAATCTTCTTGACATCTTTTAACTAGACAAGGTAGTAATGGTATTTTAATTACCATGATAGGTGCTTTTAACACTTAATGACGAATATTTAATCAATTGAATTTGTTTGACCTCGCGGGACGAGTGGAATCGGGTTGAGTTTTGATTTGGTCATCTTGGGTTATTTAATTTCGAGTTTAATTCAAGTTAATAAATATTAAAGTTGAGTTCGAATTTTATTAAATGTAAATTAGTTTAAATTGTATTTACTTATGTTCTCCTGTTCATATAATTTATAATAAAATTCAAATTATAATTAAAACATCTCAACTGTAATATAATTATATATAAAAGACTATTTAATTATGTGTACTTTGTTTTAAAATTATTATTATATAATAATATTTTATAATTTAATAATTTGTATATAAAATTTAAAAATAAATATAATAAAAAATATTATTCTTTGTATAAAAATAAATACTTCGAGTAGAACCGAGTTAAGCAAGTATAAACCCAAGCCATTTGAGTTGAGGACCGAATCAAATCAATTTAATTATGTTTTGACAACCCTACCGGAAGATAGAACAGAAAACCTTTGAGATCTGCATCCTCCACAACTTGAGTCGAGTTGAAGACAATGCGGAATCTCACGCTCCCATCACAGACTTTGATAGTTATGTTTCTTATATCTCTTCTGATGACAGGAGACTACTGTGGTTTGCTGCATTGTGTACTTCTGGTGGTTGGTCTTCTCTCCTATGTGGGTGGGAGGCAGAGTCAGCCGTAAGCCATTGCTGCTAATTACCTGATTGGGATTTGATGTAACAGAACTGAAAAGGACATCACTCCAATGGGAAGTTTTCCTCGTTATGCATGGTGTGGTGAAGGATGGTTATCTTAAGATAAAGGGGTGCTGTGTTGGGCCTCAGAAGAGAGTTGTTACGCTTCGTCATTCCTTGCTCAATCAAGCTTCTATTGTGGCTCTAGAGGGGATCAAACTCAAGTTTATTGACACCTCGTCCAAGTTTGTCCTGCATGGTCACTTCCAGACAACGCAAGAGAAGCAAAAGTTTTATGGGAAGTTCAAGGTGTAGAGTTCGTGTCAGGGTATCGTTTTGTTGTTTGCAGCGTTTGAATTTTCGCATTGGGAGAGAGTATCTTGGCAATACTACTATCTTGGCTTAAATTCTGTATACGCAACATCGTGATGATCCTTTTTAAGTCGAAAAATCGGCCATTTGAATGTAGTATTTATTGTTTGATTTCCCCCTCCCTGAATTTTATAGACCCCTCCAAAAATTTTTCCGAAATAATCAGAGATTCAATACCCAGCTCTCTCCTTGACTGGCTAGTATCGAAATTACTTGCTCACTTCAGTAATAATGCATGGGTGGAAGTAACGTTCTATCTGTAAGCGGGGGAATGATTTTTCAGTTTGGAATGAAGAAAGAAGTACTACCTTGAGCGTGCCAAGGTGCCCACTGTTGTAGCCCTTAAACTGTCCTACCAGATACCTATATTTAGCAAGTTGATTGATTGGAGTGGTGCCGGTAAAACTCAATAATATCATTTCTCACCCAAAAAACGAAAATGGAAGGCCTCCATTTTGTGTCACAGTACTATGATCTTGTCTTCTGTCCAAATAAAGACGTGATAGCTAGGAATGTGGCAAACTGGCAATTACATGTAAAACCAAAAGGGAAATCTTTCATGCACCGCCAAAATTTCCTCCAATTGTTCCTACCTTTGTTTTGATTTGCCCAAAAAAAGTAGTATGTAAGTATGATCTATGTGGCTCATTGAATAAGCCTATCAAAATCAAAGGGGGAAAGGTGGAAAAAATTGCAATTCTATGAGTGTTAATGATCATCTACCTTTTTTATTTATGATAATGAGGATTCGTGGGTTCAAAATGCAATTGAGATTGTCAGCTTTTTCATTTTTTTGTCAACAAAAAAATCATTCATGGAACAATTAATTAAGAGAAAAATGGAGAAATGTATCTTCTTCCCGATGAATCCTGAGAGAAAATATCAAATTATTACTCCACATTATTAAAGAGAACAAGCAAAAAGATTATGAACAATTACGATTAAACTCATCATTAATGTTCTAAACACGAATATACAAAGACTCCGCAGCACCCAATCATCACCTCCGACATTTGCCAATCGCCGGCATCGGCCTTGTCTTGGCGTACACGACCGCGATCGGCAGATACTTCCTCCTCCTCCTACACGGCCTTGTCTTCTCGCCGCCGCAGCTCATCGCCGCCGCCCTGCAGGGCCTCACTTCCTCGCCTTCCTCCTCCGTCGACCTCTTGCCCGAGTCGCCGCTGAGTTGGGCGAGTTGCCGGGCAGCCATTATTTCGGGCGCCTTCGGATCATCACGGTGGTCTTCGACGTCGTTGTCGTCGTATGTTGCGCCCAAAGACGACTCGGCGAGGAAAGATGCGACCTCTGCTTCCTCTTGGGATTGTGGGGAAGGATTGTTGGCGTAGTGACTGGCCATGAAATTCGACGTGAACAAGGATTCGGAGGTGTTGGTCTACGATCTGGTGGAGAGGGGGATCGAAGAGGACACTTCCTTTGTATTTGTCATGTAGAGGCCCCGGCTGGTCAGCTCGATTTTATTATTATTATTATTATTATTATTAAAATAATTAGATTTTTTTCCATTCTTGTTACAATTTTGGTAGCATAATATAGTCGTTTCATGGAAACTAGCCAAATAACCCAAGTTGATAAATTTGCAAATAATAAATACAAAAACTAAAATAATTACAGGTTAATATTGCACAAATTGCACATACAACATTATAAGAAGCATTAGTGCTGAAAACACAAAGTCGCATAGATATACCTAAAATAAATCATTACATAAAGTCATTGCTAGATGTTTCTTGCCAAAATGGAAATTTTAAACCGATGCAGCATTATGATCACTCACTTTTTACAAAGTCATCTTGTTATTGCCTTTGTGGGTTTCTGTCAAATAGAATTGTCCACCAAAGAACTATATGGTATGGTTAACTTCAGCCTTCAGGCGAGGGAAGAGAGCTTTGAAATCTCTATATGAATTGAAATTAATATATAAAAATATTAGAGGGAGAGAATACATAAAGATGGTTGCTTTGTATATCAACATTAGCATATATATATAAATAATTTTTTAAAAAATTTTTCACGGTACCATGTCTAAATTAATTTGCGGCGAAGCTTCTCGTCAGCGAACATCACGGTGGCAGATTTATGTGAAAAACTTTAACTTGCCACAGTTTTTTGACTTTCTATCATGTAAATTTTGGTGACAGAAAACCAAATATCTACTAGTGAGTAAGTTTTTTCTTTTTATTTATTTTTCACTAATCAAAAAGTTTTTCGGCATAAAATGACATAATAGAACCATGAAACTTTTGTTTCAAGGTTTAAGATTCAAGTTTTGAATAATGCCTCGGTAACAATTATAATTTTCTTGAAAAAACCACTTATAATTTGAAACCACGTAATTGACACTATTGGTTATAACATGAAAGATTAAAATACATCTAAAATAATAATACAAATATGCATAATATTGTACTGGCTTTTTTTCACGGTGGAATCAAAACTCATGCACAAAGTAGCACAATAAACAAACGAATAAACATGGGCAGGGAAGGCATTGTTGTTCCCTGTTCAAAAACAAAAAATAATATTAAAATAAAGAATAGAAGTAAGGGAATAAAGGGAAAAGAAACGAGAAAAGGTTACAATGATCAATAGTTTTGGGAATAGTCTGACCTGCACTTATTCTGATGTCCAAGTTATTGGCTCGGAATTTGGCTTGCTCTGCTCAATGAATGAGGCTAGACTGGTAGAAAAAGGAGGCCACGAAAAATGATGGCAGATGGATGTTAAAGAGTCCACAGTCCACAATGACAGTTAAGGAGGGGAAGATTAGGGGACATGGAAGACGAATTGGATGAGTGGGCAGGGGAAAGAGGGGGAGGACGAAGAGGAAGGCCCTGGATTCTTTCGGGAAGAGGAGGTGCTTTCTTATGAGAGGTGCAATTAGTCTAAGAATTTTTGAGAATTACGTAGAGTTAGGGATGGGTCCGGGTCAAATATGAATTACATCTATTTTATTTATCGTATCCGTATCCGATTAGAATTTGCATAGCCCATATTCAATTCGAATCTGACCCAATTGACTAAAATAAAATAAATTTTCATATAAAAATAAAAAAATAAAAAACTATTATTTTGAATATTTATAAAATATAATTTTGTAAATAATCATCTACTCGGATCGGATATGGATCAGATCACCCATATCCATATTTTATCTAAATATTTTTAAATATATTATATACCTAAAAAGTCCAAACCAGAATCCTTCCCAAAACTATTTTGAAATCGGATATAAGTAGCACTAATATTGGATGTCCAAATCTATCCCTACAAGGAAGGCTTTTTTTTAGCCTAACCCTTTTATAAATAATAAGGAGGGACGAGGTCTAGGTGTGCACTATGCACAATCTGGATTAGAAATAGAGATAAATCTTAAATTGAACAAGAAGATGATAAAATTTGACTTTAGAGATAAAAATTGAATAAATCAAAAGATAGATTATAATAACTTAATATATATTATTTTATGTTATTATATTGATTGGGTGCACAAGGTTGCCACCCCCACGATTAGTCTTGGCTTCGAATTAAGTTAGAGGGTTCGATGGGACCAAAGGTGCCCTTGTCAAGCAAAGAAATCGTGCGAGTTAAAAAAATAAAAATAAAAAACCTCAAACGAGGAATAATCACCCAAAAGTTTTTATCTAGTCCCTTAAGGTTCAATTTGAATCCCTATCCACGGTAGCTTGATAACCACGAATTTACTAATTTTTTTATTTTTATACTTTATACAAAATAACGAATTTTGTCCGCTTTAAATAAATTTGTTTTTTAGATCTTCAACTCCAATACCCTAGTTTGCCCCTTTATAGTCTTCAAATCTTCAAAATAATCTCACTACTGCGTTCGTAACGTCTAAAAACAATAGGGTAGTAAGCTTTGTCTCAATCCGAGATCTGAGATGCCTTCAAATTATTTTTGGAGTAATAATAAACTGAACTGGACCACTTCGGGTTGGTTCAGAACAAATAAATGTTGAACTGGGTCAGATGGTGTACACAGGCTTACTTTTCTCACTGCGTGCACTAGTCTGCAGGTGGTGCATGATGGGTCGTGGACACGGTTTGGCTACGTGGTCGTCATTTTTGTTAGTTTGGATCCGATCAAATTGTGGGCCAGCAGGATGTGGCTGCAAAATGAACAGACATAAATGGGCCCGACAAGCTCGGCTTCTCCAGTGGTGCAACGGTGAAATTTGGGCTCCGACGACGGCGGTGAGTGGGGATCCTGCAAAACTATAGATCTTCAACCGACGAGTAATTCAGTAGTGGTTTAGTGGTTGTTGGCAATACCAGAGGACAGTGGTGGCAGTGAAAAGTTTTTGTGGAACTAGTTTTCAGTTGAGCTCTATCGCCATTTTCCGGCAATGGTCATGGCTTAATGCAACAAGAATTGACTTTTTTTAGTAGCTGGTGATGATAATGACCGATTGGAAGCAGTTTCTTGTCCTACGGTGGCAATGATTGGTCAGATGGAGGTCAGGAAGATGGTCGAACATTGTTGTTGCACTGCTCCAGTGTGCCTCTTTTGGGCCATTTTTTGGCGAGGGCATGGCTCTTCAATGATAGATCTCTATTAGGATTTGTTTGAGGTGTTAAGAGGTGTCCGTTGGAACAGTCCGTGTGGATGGCAGTGGCCTGGGCTCGCTGTATGGAGGCTGACAAGATGGCTACTTCTTTGCTACTATGATGAGAGTTATCTAGGCTATTTTCTGGCATCTTGAGGCTCCTCTAGCAATGTATCTTGAGTTGGGTTTGTTGAAGGCTATGAGAGGAGAACAGTGGTAGTAACGGCTTGGATATGGGTCATCGGACCTGAACACGGGCAAACATGTTCATGTTTGTACCCGTTCATCATCCCCCTTGCCGATTTTTTACAAGTTTGAAAGAATAATTAGAGATAGATGACTTACATTTTTAAAATTTTTTTGTTTGCATTTTCTCCTTTTTTCAACTTTTTTTCGTTTTTTCTTACTTTTTTTTGCACAAGTTAGTATGTGTGATTGATAACTTTGTAAAAGAGTTATTATTCTTTGTATTTTATATTGAGTTTTTATCATGTTTCGAATGATTTTTATTTCAATTTTATTAGTTTAAAAGTTTATTAGATATTATTAATAATGCGAGAAATTATTGTGATTTTGGTGTAAAAAGTACTCATTTATGTTACTCTAATATGGTATAAAAGTTAGAAGACAATCCGGAATCAATTCGAGGTGAAATCAGACAAAAAAGTGTGATTTGGAGTTTATAACCGAGAGCAGAGTGCTCAAGCACTGGGAGTCAGAGCACTCGAGCGCTGGCCTTTCTGTTAAGAAAGTGCTATGGCCGAGAGTTAAACGCTTGAGCCCTTAGATTTAGAGTGCTCGAGTGTTGGGGACGGAAAACCTGATTTTTTTGGTATTTCTTGAGATCCTAGTGGACCCCACTTGAAATATTTTGGGTGGATCATTTATAAACTTCAGTAGGGTTTTAAAAAAGAGAACAATATTGGACAACAAAGTGACGGCACGAAAGACGAGAATGAACGACGAAGAAGTTAGATTAGAAGAAGAGGACATTTTCTCCAAAAGAGTTTTTCTTATTTTAATTTAGTTTTATTTGTAATTAAATGATATCTTTTTCATCACATATGAATTTCTTGAGTTTAATCAGTACTTTATTGAGTAAATTCTTTTCTAAGATTTTCAATGACACCTAATGCATAAATTAATAAAGATTATTAATTTTTATCTATGTGATTGTGATGTTGGATCATTTATTTTATTCTGTTCTTAATACTATCATTAAACTTGGTCATCTATTGTTAGATTTAGAGATTTAATTTTGTCTAGAGATCGAAAGATTAAATTTGTCATTGAATAAAATAAATTTGTTCATCTATTTTGGTGATTTTCATATGAGATAGAGATATACTCATATGTCTTGAGTAATTATCAAGGGAAAAGCTTAAAGTATCATTTTTCGTACACAATTTCATAGAGATATAGGAGTTGGGTTCGAGTGATAAGTTTATGGTGAATCGAGAGATGTCATAAATAATTAATTCCCGTCGTTTATGATTTAAATATGCAATTCATAGGTAGAAGTTATAACTTTAACCATATAGAGCACTATGTGAAATTGAAAATCCTAGGTTTGTCATCTTGAAGTTAATATTTGATTTAAATATTGCAGTTTAGATTAGTTTAGCCTTAATCCATAATTTAATCACTCTTTGAATTCATTTATATTTAAGTACAATTAATTAAATTAGTTTTAGTAATAGAAAACTTCTAGTAATAATTCATCGTGGGACGATACTTTCTTATCACTTTTATTACTTGATTCGACACGTGCACTTGCATTATAATTTACACATCAGTAACCCCTCCTGGGTCCTGGTGTGGAAACTGACAATCATGTTGATCTTCGAGAGAAAGTTTTTTGCTCGACAATCATGGTCTCCAAATCCAAACTTCTTTCGTTTTGCTTCGTAGAATTAAGTGGCAATGGGAGAATGACATATTTGTGTCCACTCTCATCTGTGGCTTCTTTTTCAGGGCATCTAGTTTCTTTAGTGACAAACTTACATTGTGTGTTCTTTTCCTTCTATAGTCTCAAGGTGACTTTGTTTTTTTTGTGATGCATTTTAGTATTTGTTGAGCTTCTTTTTACATCATTTTCAATGGCATTGATCTTGATCGAAGTCCCCGACTTCTTTCCCAATGTCGAGTTGATAACCATTTTGATTTCTTTTGTAATACAAAGAATTGGAGGTGAGGAGTTGATATTGTGCTCACACTAAGACATTCTTGCTGTAACACCCCGTTTCGGCTCACCCGTGAACCGACCCGGAAATGTCACCGGTGACCGAACCGTTCGCTAATCTACTGTGTTTGGTTAAGCCGTAAATGCAGATGTTCCAATTCAGTCTTCAATTCTAGAAATGCTTACAAGTGAAAATTGCAGGTCGGAAAATAATGCACCTGACGAATTGGATCAACCTTGAGGTCAAGGTTTTTTGGAGGGAGGATCTGGAATGAATAAAGTGAGTACTGTAAGGGTCGTTATGTTAGTTAGGGTGTCAAGGGTAGTATTGTAATTACACACGTTTGAATGTGTATAAAAGGAGGGAAATGAGAAGGATGATGGATCTTTTGAAAATCTATGAATTGAATTGTCTTGGAGAGGAAGCAACTGCTCTTTGCTGTTCTTCTTCGTTCTTCTTCTTCCTATCCATCTGAATTCTGTTTTTTTCCACTTTCGAATTCTCTGTTTGCTCTGTTATGCTCTGTTTCGATCAATTCATGGCGCCATCGAAGCAATACAAGCAGCAAGGCAAGGGAAAGGATCTGGTTCTCAGTCCAATTGAGCCAAATCCTACCGTAGGAGTTTTTCATTAGTAGGTTTGGAAGTTTTGGGAGTTCTTAGGGTTTACGGAGAACCCTGCCACCATTGGAGAGAGAACACAAGAGAAAGGGAAGTCTAGCTAAGGCTGAAACAACTATGTTTGCAATTCTTCTTATCCTCTTCTTTTTTTCTTTCGATATATTGAATTTCATGGCATTTTCATTTTGATCTATAGGGTAAAACTTATCTATGTAGGATGTACAATGGATCTTAGTTGCAATATAATATAGTGTCTATAACACCCCAAGTCTGGTTTACTATTAACCAAATTGGAAATGTTATGGGGGACCAAACTGATTCTCAAATTTGATTAATTAGGTCAACCTAAACTTAAGCAGAAGGCATTTACTTTATGCGTCATAAGATGAAAAGAATGTCACGATGAATGTATAAAATGCACAACCTAACAGGATGCTACATGAATGATCTGTTGACGAAAAATCACACTCCAATTGATTAAATATTATAAAAATCTTGTAAATAAATGGATAGAGTTTTTCCTAAAAGTACAATAAGAAAACCACCCTTTCCATCATTATATCATAATATATATATATATATATATATATATATATATATATATAGAAATAACAAAATATATCACAACATCATATTCTGTTAACATCACATTATTTCCAAATCATGATCCTTGACTAGGTCTTGACCCATATACTATTCACATTCATATGGCCGAAAGTTTACTAACTTCATTTACAAAATAAGTTAACTATGCATTAAACATCATCAAAAGTTTTACACATTCACCAGCATCATAATAAAGCGTCCTATCGTCAGGCATGTGTGTATGTAAGGATGTCAGTGCTCATTCGTCAAGTTTGGCATATTTTATTGTGTCTGATGCTCACCTACATATATACTAGAAAATCGCCAACAATGGTTGTCACTAGTCCATAAAATAACTAATATCAAACTATCAATGAGAGCTAACTCTCATAAAAAGAAAACATATATATACTTCACCAGAACTCTCATAAGTCTAACTACTAAAGAGCCATCAAGTTATAGTCTAGATGGCATCCCAAACTGACTAGTCTAATGCCTCTTTTGGCATTTTTCTCATTTTTTTGATTCCTCGGGACTACTAGTATATCCTAAACTCTCTCCAAACCTCCATATTTCTCCTGGCCTCGAGCATGAAGGACGAGTATTCTCAGGTAGTCGCCTTTAGTTACCTTTTACCACATCTCCATATGTGCCCTGTACTAAACAATACCCATAAACCCTACATTTCTCTGGTTGTAAGGAACTCAAACGCATGTTGTTAGGATAAATAAT
This sequence comes from Piper betle, assembly GCA_033002965.1. Taxonomy (NCBI): domain Eukaryota; kingdom Viridiplantae; phylum Streptophyta; class Magnoliopsida; order Piperales; family Piperaceae; genus Piper; species Piper betle. Next base: position 2,740 of record JAURVB010001390.1, on the reverse strand, counting down.
TAATGGAGCAGCTGTCTCGTTAATCCAGAGCCCGCTGTGATTGGCACGTGCATCCACTGCTCATGGTACATATGAGGTGGTTTTACCATCTCTCGTCTCACTGAAAACTCGATAAAATCAACTATAGGGCTGGGAAGAGATTTAATATTTTAGGCCTGAAGGCAACTTGAGGTGGATCTTGTTTTTGAAATCAAACTCTAGGGATCTCATCTTCAATGGTCCGGTTCGTTAAAATGGCCCATGTTAAGTGGGGTCCAATAAATCAACCACTTAACGTGTCCTGCAACATATAATCTAAAGTAACAATAGAAGAGATTAACAAACAAGAGTTTGAGTCTTAAACAGACCTGGTAGAAGCTCTAAACGGGGTATCGCCCCTATGCAGCGAGCTCCTACATTGAACCTACACAAAAAAGACTAAATTCTAAAGCTCATTTACACCCATATGATGCATGAATGACATAATAAACAATCAAACAACACTAGGACAATCATATCTATCCTGATCAATCTAAACAAATCCTAATAACCATGTCATATGCGTGTGATATACCTGTAGTTAATTCCATATCATGGTATTGCAATTAAATTCAAATGTCAACACTAAAAAAATATAATTAATATCATACAACAATTTCATTAATTAGTACTTAGCCATATGAATTTACATTCCTAAGTGTTCATGTCATCAACTTCACAAATTTGTTAATATGTAAATTAAACATAATAATTAACTAAATAAATATCATAATTTTGATAAACAAACTAATACTCATTAGAACTAGACATATAATTCACGAGTTTAATTACCTAATATTAATTAACAACAAATATCGACAACCACACATTTTTAATTAACTAATCAATTATTTTCCATAATTGCAACAACATAAGCATTCACAAAAACAAGCAATAAATCTGAAGATCCTAAAATAAGTACACAAATCAAAGTTATAAATATAACCACAATGATGTACATGCTAATGATGATCAATTATATAAAATGAAATAAAATTAAATCGTATACCTAAATTTGCAATTGTGCGGCGATGGTAGCGGTTTCTGGTGTCGTGAGGAGGGAGACGACAGTTGTGGTTGCCGTCCCATGAGAAAATTGGTAAGGGAGAGGGTGTCTCGAGGTGGTCGAAGCGCCATTGGCCGGCGGCTGCTGTGGGTTGTAGCCGGCCAGGGTGAAGGTGGCTAAGAGGTGGTGTTGACTAGGGAGAGGGCATAAGGGCTAGGGGAGTTTGAGGTTGGCTACAGTAGTTGACAGTGTGGCTGGCGGCAGCGCTAGTCACAGGTGACAGTACATGCAACCGGTGACCTCGACTTACTCGTTGTCGCTGTGCATGTCATTGCACAGGCTTGATAAAGGTCGGGAAGGAGGAAGGAAGGGATAGGGAGGGGTGGTAACCTGTGGCAGTGGTGGGTGGTTGTGAGAGGAAAAGGTAAATGAAACTTGACTCTCTCCCGAACGGAGTCAATAATAATAAAAAAATTCTTAAAAAATATAAAATAAATATGATAAAATACTATAAAATAAAATATGCTCAATAAAATAAAATAAGCTGCTGTAAACTACCAACCCATTCAAAATCCTATCTTACATTTCCTAACACTGCAAACGGCCTAATTTTAATTTTTACAGTCTAATGCATGAAATAAAATAACATAATAAAAAAATCTGGCATACTATCATATATTCTGATAACACATTTTCATATTGTATTACTGATACTATTATTATATACTTAGGTACATTTGACCCTCATGACTCATAACACACGGCCAGCATCAGCTCGACACACGTGTACTGAAACTGACTCAACTCGAACCGACAGCTAAATAGATCAGTTCACGAATATAAAACCCAAACTTGAGTCATGGGTTTTACAGTGTCATTATTTTTCATCTATTTGTGATTGGGAAGTGTAACACCCCGTTTCGGCTCACCCGTGAACCGACCCGAAAATGTCACCGGCGACCGAACCGTTCGCTAATCTACTGGGTTCGGTTAAGCCGACCCAGATCTGCCCTCGGTGTCTCAAGATGGAGATGCAAACATGAAATGCATGAATGAGAACGATTGGGTTCTAACGCAGTCCTACATGCATGCTATGATGTACAAGCAACAACAAGACAAAACAATAAATGAGAAACCAAAAGAAAATATATACTACTACGTAAAAACGGACAAAGTTTCCCATAAAAGTGCAATAAGGGCCAACCTATCCACAACAAAGGTATATAAATATTTTATCAAAATACGACAAAACAAAACAATCTACCGCGACATTCCATTATTATCTCATTTGTTTTCATCTAAGCCGAGGCTGATCTCAAGACTCCCTACTCATTCACATCTATCCATTCATTTCATAACAAGCAATTCATCAATACAATAACATTCTTGTAACACCCCAAATCCGGTTCACACTCGTGAACCGAACCGGTATGTTACAGGCCCGGTTAGGTCGGCTAACCCGAACCTAACTCATACGGATCTAATCTCGGCGTCTTAAGATGAGTATACGATCCGTCATAAATGAATGCATGCACAAAATCCTAACATGGTTCTAAATAAATGACATGCAAATTAAATATTTCACACCATCACAATTACGAGCAAAATCGATGAAAATTCTGAAGTAAAACTGACAGAGTCTCCCCTAAAAGTTCAATTATGGGCCCACCCTGTCAAAATAATATATATGCAAATATATCAGCATGCATTAACAAT
>JAURVB010001388.1:0-44881 GCA_033002965.1 Piper betle | reverse complement strand
TATGGGGGCATTTTTTTATCCTTTTTTTATCTAGTTGTAATTCTATTCAATATTTACTGCATTTTCTCCACTTAGACGCTTGTAGTTTCAATTCTCTTTTAGCATCATACATCCTCCCAGCTTGTTATCTTTGATTTCTCATTATCAAAAAAAAAATTGATCCTTTTCTTTCTTAAAGGTCCTTTGACTCACAAACTCTTGATGAATCTCTATCTATGATCTTCGATCTACAACCACCTACTGCAACAGGCACTCATTCTTTGTCTGAAGGTTTGGTTTGCTTAAATGAATTGTTTTGTTGGCACTATTTGATTTCTTCATTATTTTATATTTCTGGTACAGGCAGCACTTTTTTATCCATTTTTTATTTTGTAGGTCTGATCTCAACCGCCAGAGACAGGCAATTACTTGAACCCACATTCGGATTTCGCGGCTCGTAAGTGCACTATCATCTTGTTCTAGTTCTTGCATTCTTACTTATAAACCAATAATGGGTTTTGTTGTAATTCCATTCAATATGTAGCTGCATTTTCTCCCTTACAAAGCTTGTAATTTAATTGTCTTCAAGCATCATGCATCCTCCGAACGTGTTATCTCGAATTTGTCATTAATAAAAGAAAATGAACCTTTTCTTTGGTAAAGGTTCTTGGACACAGAGACATATGATCAATCTCTATCTATGGTCTTCGACCCGCAACTGCCACCTTTCCCAATGGCTAGTACGAGCAATTCCCAATCATCAACAAGTACTCATTCTTTGTCTGAAGGTTTGGTGTTTGATTAAATTGATTTTTTTGTTGAAACTATTTGTTTTCTTTATTGTTTAATGTTTTCCGATATGGGCAGCACTTTTCATCCTCTTTTTTGTGTTGTAGGTCTGATCCCGATTGCCAGGCAATTACTCGAACCCACGTTCGGATTTGACTGCTTGTAAGTGCCTAACTATCACCTTGTTCTAGTTCTTGCATTCTGAATTCTAAATCAATAAAAGGTCTTGTTGAAATTTGATTCTATTTTTGCCGAATTTTCTCCCCTGCAAAGCTTGTAGTTTCAATTATGTTTTAGTATCATGCATCCTATGAGCGTTTGTCATGAATTTCTCATTAATAAAAAAAACAAACTTTTTCTTTCGTAAAGGTTATTGGATTTGCAAACATTTTATTCAATCTCTGTCTTTGGTCTTTGACCTACGACCACCACCTATCCCAACGGCTAGTACGAGCAAATCCCAATCATCAAGTACTTATTGTTTGTCTGAAAGTTTAGTTTGCTTAAATGACTTGTTTTGTTGGCACTATTTGTTTTCTTTATCGTTGTATTTTTTATGATATCGGTTTTTCTGATATGGGGGGCATTTTTTTATTCTTTTTTATCTTGTTGTAATTCTCTTAAATATTTACTGCATTTTCTCCCCAATGAAGCTTGTAGTTTCAATTCTCTTTTAGCATCATGCATCCCACCCAGCTTGTATTTTTGGTTTCTCATTGATAAAAAAAAGCAATCCTTTTCTTTCTTAAGGGCCCTTTGATTCACAATCATTTGATGAGTCTCTCTCCACGATCTTCGATCTACAACCACAGCCTACCCCAACAGCTAGTACAAGCAATTCCCAATTTTCAACGAGCAGTCAATCTTTGTTTGAAAAGTTTGGTTTTTGTTTTTATGAATTATTTTGTTGACACTATTTGTTATCTTTATCGTTTTATTTTTTCTGGTCTGGAAGCACTTTTTTATCCTTTTTTTATTTTGTTGGTCTTCCCGGCTATTACTTGAATTATGAACCAATAAAAGGTCTTGTTGTAATTTTATTTTATATTTGTTGCATTGTCCCTTGCATGTTTGTAGTCAATTCTTTTATTATTGTGCATCCTCGAGCGTGTTGTCTTCAATTTCCATTATAAAAAATGAACCTTTTTTCGTAAAGGTTCTTGATTCACAAACATTTGACCCATTCTGTTTATGGTCTTTGACCCACGACCACCATTTCCCAATCATCAAGTGCTCATTCTTTGTCTTAAAGTTTGGTTTGCTTAAATGAATTGTTTTGTTGGCACTATTTCTTTTCTTTATCGCTTTATTTTTTATGATATTGGTTTTTTGATATGGGCGGTATTTTTTTATCCTTTTTTTATCTTGTTGTAATTCTATTCTATATTTGCTGCATTTGCTCCCTTATGAAGCTTGTAGTTTCAATTCTTTTTAGTATCATGCATCCTCCCCGCTTGTTATCTTTGATTTCTCATTAATAAAAAAAAGCTATCCTTTTCTTTCCTAAAGGTCCTTTGATTCACAATCACTTGATGAGTCTCTCTTTACGAGCCACCACCTATCCCAACAGCTAGTATGAGCTAATTCCCAATCATCAACAAGTTCTCTTTTCTTGACCTGAGGGTTTGGTTTTTGATTAAATGAATTGCTTTGTTGGCATTATTATGTTTTCTTTATTGTATTTATTTTTTTCCGAAATGGGCGACACTTATTTTTAATCCTTTCTGTATTTATTAGGTCTGATCCCGACTGCTACGAAGTCAGGCAAGCACTTCTACCAATGACCGGATTGGAAAGCTTGTAGCGGTTAGCCATAATGTTCTGGTTTTCGCATTTTAAATTATAAACCAGTACTTCTTACGTTGATCCTGTTACTTACTGCATTTTCTCCCTTTGGAAGCATGTAGTTTCAAATCCTTTGTAGCGGCATTGTTATCTTGATTTTCTCATTAACGAAAAATTGAACTTTTCCTTTTCTGAAGGCAAGATGAATCAGCGATCTTGAATTCACAAGTCTCAATGAGTAACTTTCCTATGAATAAGAAGTATTCACCGGTTCATTTAAACAAGTCTCAATGAGTCAGAACTTGAAGCTTTCTTTTGAACCACAAGTACTGTGTTTGGAGATGCAAGTTGTGATCGAAGATTTTTTTGTTACGATTGAGTTCTTGAGGTGTTGGGTGAAACTTAAAAGGATCATGTTAAAAAGCATGAATCTCTTCTTTATCATTAACCAAGTTATAGATCATAAATATCATCTCTACTAATATATTTGATTTTACAAATTAATCACGGTTGAATGGTGATTTTCCCCTCAATATTTTCCATTTAATATCTAAAGTATCTTTGGGTTTGTGTGGGGCTTGTTTTTCAAATCAAAGCATTTTTTTGAAAAAGAAAAACCAAATTATTTTTTTAATAAAAGACTTTTTATAAAAAATGACAGAGAGATTGTAAAAGCGACCAAGAGCTCATTGCATTGCTCTTGGCTGGAACTGGTCAAATCTAACCACACCACAGTAATGTTCAATCTATGAAAAAAGAAACGTCGTTGGTCCTTGGCCGTGACTATGGTGTCAGATTGAGCTGTGTTGCTGCCCTAAGGGGCTTATTTGGAGTGGCATTTTCTGCATCTTTATATTTATGCTATGTAAGTAAAAAATTATAAGGATAACATTTATAAGACAGGTTAGGAAATTTGTAGGTAAAATATAACATAATAGTGGCTCTCGACTCTTAATAGAAAAGTTCATAAATTGTTAAAAAATAGAAAAGAACAATTGAACGCTCTATTTTTTTCAAGCATTTGCACAAAACCTCCTGAGCTTTGTCACATTGTATAACCATAACTAAAAAAACACTTTTATAATCTTTTTTAAAATTTTATATAAAATTTGTTATTACAACTCGAACACCTTAAGATTTTATATAAGACGGCCTAATCTTTGGGCCAAAATTTTATTACATTTTATTTTTCAAAAAGGAGCTTGTATAGCTTTATATAAAAATAATTCTCATCCCAAAATAAATGTGCTCCCTTCAAATTGAAATGAGCAGGCACGGTGTGTGCACGCAAATGTGACAGCCAATGTGACCGTTGGCGTATATTATATTATTATCAAATAGGAAATGTGACCGTTAGAACTTAGAACCCACCCCCTTCTCTCCTTCTCTGCAAATCCCGTCTTCTTCTCAGTTTGGTTCGATTTTGCCTTCCCTTTGAGCAATCTTTGAACAGTGCGACTCCCATCTTCTCTCTTTCTCTCCAACTCCCATCTTCTTCTTCATCTCCTTTCTTCGATTTGATTTCATTTTCTTGGATCATCAACCAAGCTTTCACAGTGCTGCTTTAATGGCGACTCGAGAACAGGGGGAGGTGCACCCTCTGCACCAGATCGCTGAGAGCCCCACCCACAAGCTCCTCCTCAAGCAGTGGCTCAAGGAGGAGGAGCTCGTCGCCGCCCGCATCGCCCTCAAGGAGTCCCGAATCGACGCCACCCGCCGCGAGACCACCCAGCTCTACTGCTGCTTCTTCCTCCTCCACTCCTCCCTCCTCCTCCTCCTCTTCGGCGCCGCCGCCACCCGCGACCGCGCCGGCGCCCTCTGCCGCCGTTCGTGGATCCCCTCCCTCTGCTCCCTCGCCTGCTCCCTCGCCGTCATCTGGGCCATCCGGTACAAGGCGGACGTGGAGGGGCACCTGGAGAAGCTGCTGGAGAGGGAGAAGGAAGATGCATTGTTGCTGGGCAAGTGCGTTGAGGAGTTGAAGAAGAAGGGGTGGAGTTCGACCTGCTCAAGGAGGTAGACGCGCTGCGGCGGGCGAAGAGCTTGCGGGTGGAGAAGAAGGTGGTGAAGAAGTGGTCGGGGAGGGACTTCGTGACGCTCTTTTTTGTGGCCGTCTCTTGCTTGGTTCTTGGTCTCACCAGGGTGGTGCTCTGCGATTGAATAAGCAAAAAGGTTCTTTGGTTGGTTGATTGGGTAAATTTTGTGGGTCTTCTTAGTTTCTTGATTCTTTGATCCGTTGGTTGGGTGAAGAATGCAGAATGATTTGTTCTGCTTTTGATGATGTCCCTACTTTGTAATAAATAGGGAAGAACATCATCAAAACGGTGATGCATTCATGGTGTAATAAGTTTCTTTGATCATGTTCGTTTCTTAGTAGTCTCTATCTTCTTGATCTCTGATGAATATCCCCTTTCTTTTTTGAGCATCAATCGATAGTTTACAATTCTTGTAATGATCTATTTTCTTCAGAATCTCTTTTAACAGATCACAATTTGCACTGTGGCCACTCAATTCCTTCTTTCTTGATCATATATATATAGTACATATAGTGCCACACAGGAGCACACAAGTTGCAAATGACAATAGATCTACCAAGAAAGAAAGCCAAGCCAGTGCTTGAGAAGAGAGAAGGGGGGGTCCACAAGCCCGCTTTCAAACCATTGAATTTTCAACCTTCTTGATGTGGTCTTCTTCCTTGAGAGGAGACAGGTGATCAGTGGGAACAAATGGTTCCTGGTGGCCAACACGGCCCTGTGCCGCCCTTAGCACCTCCATCCTCCCCCTAGCTCTTCCTAGGAAGAGTAGCATCCGAAACCCAGTAGGAGAGAGAAGAGGATTAATGGAAGAGATGATCAATGTGAATCCCATCACTATTTTATCTCCTTAATAATCACAGAATCTCCGAGCAAAATGCAAGCACAAAAAATGATTAAGGAATCAGGTTTCTAGATCAAAAAGATGCGAAAAGATCGAAGATTGATGGAGTTGGGAGATCAGAGATGGGGGGAATATAGAGCGGTTATGATTTTCGGTGGGTTCAAAACACAACGGTTGCTTTTCTTCTTGGTTTTCTGCCTGCTCTTGGGTACCCTTCACAAATATGGCCTTATTTATCAAATAGAGATGCCATAAAATTTTTTTTTCTTCCCCTTCATGACATGAGAACAAGGATGACAACACACATAAAATTAAAGAGGACAACACGTTGGGGAATCAAAAAGCCCAGGGTGGAGGATCAAAATCACCAGAGTAAACAATCATATAACAATTATATACAACAAAAACAATCATATATATAATATACAAAACACAAATTGGATATAAACAACATTGCATAATACCATGATTTCCAAATTAACACAGTCTAGCTGCTAATGATGATCTCAGCTTTCCATCAAACAGCATGAAAGCCATGCTCCTGCTTCATATATCCATTATGAGGAGGGACCGGAGGAGATGGGAAGGCAGTATAAGGAGGAGGAGGAGGAGGATGCATCACTGGACCCTGTGGAATCGCTCCCGGAGGGAGCACACCGGCCGGTGGTCCGGCCTCGTACTCGGCCCTGGCCAGCATTCTCCCCTCTGCAATCCCTTTATGCCTTCCCAGGAAGTAGCACCCAATGCAGCCAAGGAGTAGGAGGATGACAAAGGGGACAGATACTACAACAAAACCCATGAATGAATTTCAATCAGCTAGCTAGCTAGCTCTTCCAAGAGTGCTCCTTCTTCCCCACCTAGCTTGGCCCAAATTTATAATAGATGATATGGAGGTTCATTTCTTTGATATGCATCGTGGTAGTTGAGCATGATTTCATGCAAAATTGACTTTTGCAAGTCTACAGTAATATTAGTGCAAAGTTTACAAGCTATACTTTAGTTGTGTTTCATGGTTACATCATAGTTTGGGATCCAATTGATATAAAAAATAGAAAAATAATCGAGGTAAATGCATGAGAAATGGACCTGCACTTATAACAAAAATGAGTTAATTTGACTCTGGAAAAATAAATTTTTATTTCATATAAGTTTGACTTTTTGGTTTGGAAGACTTGGCCAAGGTCATGTCAATCTCATTGGGAAAAGAAATTAATTGATTAATTTCAAACTATCCATCGGTGGCCATTGCAACAATTGTGTCAATTGCTCGGCCCTTTTATCACTACGGAGATAAATGTACCAAGATTAATTGATTTTTTTATTCTATTAACGAATATAATTCTCAATTTAATTTTTAGATGTAGTTTATATGCGTTTTCCGTATTTGTATTTGTCTTTTTTTATCCCTTTTTATATGATTTAATTCACAAATTTGCTTGTCAATGCCTTAATATATATATGTATATATATATATAAAAGCTAAAACTTTTAAGTTGATTTTCAATCTTTCTTGGTTTGTTGGAGATTTACCGGATCTACACACTCACACTTGCTAAGTGGAATTTTCCAATGAATATTTGTCGCCTTAATCATTTTCACCTCCCAAAATCTGCAATACCGTGTTTACAAATTGCTGAAAATAATTATATAAATTTATAAATTCAAATAAAAACTTCTAAAGCCTATTTTTGTTATTTTCTTAATAAAATGACTTTTGCCACGCTCTACGCACACAAGTTATAACTACATATAATTTAAATTCTTTAAAACTCAAAATAGACATGTCTTAATTTCAAATTTCTAATATTTAGGTTACTCAAATGATCTTCATTTTAAATATATATATATATTTACATCATCATCATATAAATAATAACATGAGAAAGAAAGTTTAAAATTTGGTTGCATGTATTTAAATCACATGAAAGTGAAAAATATTGACACAATTTTAAACAAATTTCTTAGCTTTAATCTTTTCTCCGAGGAAATTTCATAGACAAAACCATTTGGGAAAAAAATATTTTTTCATGAATTTTTTAGGGTGATCAAAAAACTTAATTTAAAAAGTCTGATTTTCCAAATTTATTTTGCAAGCCAAAGATATGTATGGGAAACCTTGCATAGAGTTAGAAATATGTGAGAAATATGTTTGTAGTGGAAGATAAATAGTAATGTTGGTAATGATTATTTTTTTCTAACTTAGTTATTTGAAACCTTGCATAGAGTTAATAGTGCGGGGGTTAACTCGCACTTTGAATTGATCCTATCTTATGCTTCTTCATTGTTGTTTGTTACATTTTCATCAGCTAAGGAAGTAAAAAAATTTCACACTAAACCATTCATTATGCAAATCTAGGTGGACACCGAGCAAAAATGCAACTGGTTGAAAATCTTTTTGTATTTTCTGTAAGTTAAGAGCCTGCAGACTGTCTTCTTGAATCAACTCCTTCAGCTGGTGATGAAGGGGTGTTTGTTACCCGTTCAAGACATGAAGAGATCCATCGTAGATGAAGGTTTGGTTATACCTGTCTAATGATAATTTCTTTTCCAACAATATAGGTGTGGTTGTGTAATATCGCCTGGCTTTGGTGTCTTGTAATCCCATCTTGCTTATATAGCGTTTATGTTGTCAACGCCAATAGTAAGCCATTTCTTTCCAGCAGCATCTTATCTTTTGGGGAAGTGGTTTTAAATATAATTTGAGATTAAATGTTTTATTTCCACTGCCTGTTCATGAAATGCTTTTTGTTTTTTGCATGTACCGGGAACCATGGTTGCATGAATCGGAATCGGAATCGGAATCGGAATCGGTTTTCCATTGAATCGGAATCGGAATCGGAATCGGAATCGGTCTGAATCGGCCAAGAATTGGTTCAGTTGAATCGGTCCAAATTAATTTAATCGGTCATATATAATAATTTGACAATTTACAATATAAATATATTAAAATTGGGTATTGATGTTATTTTGATATTATTCTGTGTATTATAGTTTATGATATTTTTTAAATATTTTTTAAGATTTTTTTAAATTATTTAGAATTAATTATTATTTATGACTCGGGTTAGACTCGAGTCAACTTTTAATTATGAGAATGCCACCCTCCCTCTCTACCCCTGCCGCCGCCGCCGCGGCAGCCCGGTCGGACGAACAGTCGGTCGGCCGAATCGCGGCGGAATCGCGGCAGAATCGGGCAGAAGTGCGGCGGAAGCGTCGGACGGCGGAAGCGTCGGACGGCGGAAGCCGAGTTCGGGCGGCGGTCGCAGTGTCTGCGGCGGAATCGCGGCGGAGGGCGGAGCTGAGGTCAGAATCGGGCGGCGGTGGCGTGGTCGGACGGAGCTGAGGTCGGACGGCGGAAGAGCGGCGGAGGGCGGCGGAGCGAACGCGGCGGCGGAATCGGGGGGAGAGGGTTTGATTTAGGTTTTTAAATCCAAATTACCATTTTGCCCATGCTTAAATAATTTAATAAAAATTATACCTAGGGTATTTTAGTAATTTTGTAATAAAACCGATTCCGATTTAAATCGGCCGATTCCGATTCCGAGTTAAATCGGTCGGAGTCGGCCGAAACCCGCCGATTCAAGACCCGATTCGGGGCCGACCGAGTCGGCCCCGAAATCGGCCGATTCTACACGGAATCGGCCGATTCGTGCATCACTGCTGGGAACTCGTGTGAATAATATAAGTTGGTCGAGCATTGTTCCTTAATATTGTACGATAAGCTATCAATAGGATTATAAAAATTTTATGACATGATTTTGTACTATTTTATGATGATTTTGAGATCATCCAGTTGCAGAGGGTGTTGGTGACATGTATATATCTTAATGGAAAATTTTAATTCTTTAAATTAATTTTTAGATTAAGAGTGGCTTGCAATACCTATTGCAAATCCTTTTTACGAGGTAGCATAATAATTATTTGGTTTTGATAGAGTTTTATTTTCTGAAATCCATTAAGATAAAAAATAATGGTATTGCCGCCATTGCTCCCCGGAAGTGAATTTGCATTAACTTGTGTTTTGAACAGGATGAATTTTTTCGAGAACTTGTTTTTTTGATTCGTAATGACAATGGCGATATACATGGAGCAACAACAGGAGCTCTTGTGCGGATAAATGTTTGCATCTCTTTCTTGCTTCCTGAATGTCGGGGTTTGTTGATAATCAGTATGCCAATAGGAGTTTTACTTTTTAGAAGTTTTGTGGGATATGGGTAGGGTTCTGTATAGTTGTTGCTTGCTGATTGTCATCATAATGATCAATTACTTTGTTTGTTAATTATTAGGTTAATCCTCAAATAATATTTCTCCCAAATTTTAAATTTTGCCAGTCATTTGCTAGAAAACAAATAGATCAAGAAAGAGACGAGAAACTGGACGGAACTTTTTGAACCCTTAGTACAGAAATTGAAATCTAGTAGGGTCCAGTGTTAAACATCTGTGATTCAATCTAAACTTAGGAATTTTAAATATCGTTAAAGTTGATATTTATGGCAGTCTTGATTTGCAGAAATGGTAATACCAGGGTTGTCCGTTGGATGTTTATGGTCAGATTTATTAGCTGTCAAGTGTCTGTGTAGTGATAGCCTGCATCTAGGTTATCTGAGCTCAGATTTGCTTAAAGGCTTTCATAGAGACAACTATAGAAGTCTGGCCCAAATTCATGCATTTATATGCATAGTAGCCTATATTTCTTTCTATATATTATTTATCTTTGTCAATATGATATTTTTGAATATGATGGTTTCTGCTCTTTCTAAAATAAAAGCGCTATTTTATGTTAGGCTAGACATAATGCATACCTTTTGATTAATTAGAATTTGACTCCACTATGGTGCTTGCTTTTCACATCTCAAAGTGGTGCCTAATATTGGTTTTGTTGTGTGATATTTTTTCATGTCGCAGGTTAGTTATGCTACTGTGATTCGATTTCTGGATAGAATCACTGTTGATAAAGCACTACGGAGTAGTCTTTCATATAATAGACCCAAGAGAAAAAATCAGGTAATCATCAAAATGGTCAATCGCCACATAGTTTTGTGAATAGAGGAAGCACTACAAGTTTATTAGCTTCTTTGCTCGATGTTATGTTGCTGAAGAAGGATATCTTGTACAGGTATTTTAAGCAAATATGTTATGCTTTACTATGATGATCAGATGCTTGTAAGGATACATTACGAGGCATTTAGTTTGTTTAACCAATTGAGTTGCTTATATGTAGGGCTTCTCTCATAGAGCCTCTTTTTAGGCTCTGCTTCATAGAACTTATGACAAAAACTGGATTGTTGGGCTTGTTGGAGAAAATGAAAAGGAACATTTAGAGTCAATACGTGAAGTTCAACAAATGATTTTAATTGTCCTTGAAGATATTACTACTTCACTTTCTTCTCATCTGTCCAAAGTGGTATATTATAAGTACTTATTAGTAAATATTAGTTAGTTTTTGTGCTTATTTTCTTATACTAAGATATTCATGTAACGCTCGCAGGGCGATGTATCTGTTAAATTTGACATTGACTTGTTAGTTAAGTGTGCCTGTACAGAAAATAACCAGACAACTTGCAAACCATGTCTTTTTGTTGTTGGCTTCAATAGCTAAGGTTTTCCCTGAACGAGTTCTATAGCATATTCTTGACATTTCTGCAGTGCTTGGAGAATTGACTATTATTCAGGTTGACCAGCAATGCAAAATAGAGATTTTTTATTTTTTATTTAGCTTGGTCTTTGGATCTGCTTTTTTTGCCCTTTCTGTGTTACATTTGTGCTAAGTGACTTTGATTCTCTTTCCTTATTTTCAATCGGCCGATTAGAATGATAGTCATTTACAACGCGTGTTTGAGGACCTAATGTCCTCTGTTGTTCCACTTGACTTGTTAGTTAAGTGTGCCTGTACAGAAAATAACCAGACAACTTGCAACCATGTCTTTTTGTTGTTGGCTTCAATAGCTAAGGTTTTCCCTGAACGAGTTCTATAGCATATTCTTGACATTTCTGCAGTGCTTGGAGAATTGACTATTATTCAGGTTGACCAGCAATGCAAAATAGAGATTTTTTATTTTTTATTTAGCTTGGTCTTTGGATCTGCTTTTTTGCCCTTTCTGTGTTACATTTGTGCTAAGTGACTTTGATTCTCTTTCCTTATTTTCAATCGGCCGATTAGAATGATAGTCATTTACAACGCGTGTTTGAGGACCTAATGTCCTCTGTTGTTCCATGCTGGATATCAAGAACGAGTAGAGTGGATGAATTGCTTCAGGTACTTCAATAATGATATAAAGATATGGTGAGATGTTGATGCGCTGTGAAATTTTAAGTATTGCTTCCTCTGCTTTTTTTTCAGATATTTGTAAATACATTATCTTAAGTTGCAGAGCACCGGAAGCTAAGTCTGTTTGTATTTCTACTAAGGTACTTTTGGTTGTTAGCAATTTTTCTTTGTATATTATCTGTCAAACTGAAAATATTGTTTCTCTAACAGAATTTTGGGTGAAAAGAGAGCTTGGGATTGTGGGTGGTTCTTCTTCTTCCCTCACTGATCCAGAGAAAGGAAAAATATTGTTCCAATGATGATGCCCCTCGCTTAATCTCCCATTCCTTTGAGCTCCATGTAGAGTGGGAATATATGTTTGCATTACAAGTTTGTGAACAATGTAATTGCACAATATGGCTTCATTCTATGGTTATCGTTCTCCAGAAATCTGATATGGATGGCCAAGATCTGGTTCTAATATTGATAGTGATGCATTTCATCCATCATAAACTGAAAGACACGGATTTTACTTTTTTGCTAGAAGCTGGGCAAGATGAAGGGTAAGTCCAGGTAAATGTTTTTTCTTCGCGCATGAAACCAAGCATTTTGCTTGTCTATATGTTTTCACATTTTATCTGTCTGTTCGCCCATTTCTTTTCGTGGTTGTTTGTAAATAAGCTTTCTGTGTAGGTGTGTTATGCTAGTTCTTAATATTGTTTTTTTTAGATGATGTTGAGTATGCTTATGGAGACGGTTATCAATAAGTTCCAACGTGTTTGTGCCAGATATAAAGAAGATGATATTTGTGCCACCTTAAAGAGGGAAGTGAAACAATGTACCCATCATATGTTAAAGACTGTTGCAAGGAGCATGTATCTGTCGACTTATTTTAAGACAAGGACCTGTTTGCTGCAACATGGAGATGAAAATGTTACAAAGAAGGTGAATTAGGAAACACATTTTAATTATCAATTTGGTGTGTATTGCATTTTTTTTCTGTCATATAAGTTTTATTTTCGTTCTTTTTTGGCTCTTCTTCTCATCTCTGAAGCAGTGGATGATTGTGACGTGGTACAGCAAAATAGTAAGGGAAAGCCAAAACTGAACCAGAAATTGAATGGTCACAAATTATCCATGGACATGACTACCAACAAATTATTTGCTGAGATGTTTTCAGAAATTGTGCATCTGATTGATGTTTCTTTGGATCATACAGTCAGTGAAACCAAAGTGTCTGCTATTTCTACTGTGGAAAATTTGGCAAACAAGTTCCCTTCCGTTGATGATACTTTTGTCAAGTGTCTTGTGTTACCAACTACGTATCTTCAGACAACTTGACTCTATCTTCTAGTTGTCTTCGATGTAATGGTGCTCTTGTCAATGTATTAGGGGCATGGGCACTACCCATGGTTCCTAGAATAATGGAGGACTCATTAAAAAAGGCACGCAATAGCTTATTACTCCCTTTTGGGAGAGACTAATGATGATATTGGTAAAGCTGTTGATGATGTGCCAAATCTTAAGGAATATTTTTTGTTATCTATTCTTGTCATGCTCAAGGCAGTAGTAGACAAACTTGGTGGTTTTCTGAACCCGTACCTTCAAGATGTTATCAAATTATTGGTGTTGAATCCAGAATGTTCTTCAAGAATGCATTTGAAACTGCAACAAAAAGCTGATGCAGTAAAAACCCTTGTCACCAAAAAAATTCCTGTAAGACATTTGTTTTCTTTGTTCTTCTTTTTCTTTGTTCTTGGTTGTGTCTAGAGTGTTTTAATTAGGTTGGTTGCCACATAAACTTCTGCACAGGTTCGGCTTCTTGTACCACCTCTGCTGAAGATGTACCCCCGAGGCTATACATCATGGTGATTGGAGTATATCTGAGTTTTGCCAGATGCTTACTAGGTTAATCAGTAAAATGGATAGATCATCCATGATATTGTATCACGCTAAGATTTTTTATCAGTGTTTACTAGCATTGGATCTTCATCATCAGCAACCATCATCTGTCAAGGAAATAGATGCGGTTAAAGATGTGTTACTAATGCATTTGTTATCTTGACAATGAAACTTACTGAGGCAATGTTTAGGCCTCTTTTCATCCAGAGTCTTGAGTGGGCGGAAATGGAGTTTGAAAGGGACTGCTCTGGCACATTGAAAAACATAGATTGAATCATTTATCTCTTGATAAATCAGCTTGTTGAGCAGCACCGGAGAGTCTTCTTTTGTTCTGGTTGTGACTTCTTTATTTTGGCTTGTGATTGGCCATATTTCCTTCACATGATTGGTTTTCATTTACTGGAAGCTAGTTCACAAGCAATCAATGACTTCTTACATACCAGCTTGTTATCTATTCTGGAAGTATAATAGCGTCAGTGGCATCCGCTCTTAGTTTTGACGAGGCGGAACCATTCCATTTTGGTTCTTCTCCACATTCTTACCAAGTGACCCAGGAATTTCCCTATAATATTCTCAATTGATATGTCGATATAGAAAGATGTTCCGATTTCTTCACTGCCTGTTCTTGCCTCATTTTCTTGAAAAGATATTAAATCTTGTGGGACACTTCCAAATGAGTGTAAACTTGAAGAATTATGCCCGTGTTTACTTAGAATTCCCTTCTTTTTTTTTTTTTTTTTTGCCAACAACTTTGGCCTTGCTTATGGGTGGAAATTCTTTTTGTGCATTAACTTACAATTGTTTGTCTCTGTACGTTAAATGCAGATCTTTGTTCGTACCGTACTTCAAGTATTTGCTAGAGAATTGTACGAAGTATCTGACTGATGATCAAGACTATGGTTTGATTCAAAAGTGTAAAAAAGCCAAGAAACCAAACAAAATGAGTATGGAAGTGGGAACACGTCAATTTTACAGTGGCATCTGAGAACTCTAATTCTATCATCCTTAAACAAATGTTTCTTGCATGACACTGGAAACCAAACAATCCAGGACTCAACAAACTTTCAGGGTAGATTCTTGTTTAAATGAGTTATTTGTACATATCATCTGTAGAACATAATTGTTATTGACTAGTCCTGTTCATATGCTTCTAGTGCTAATCGGTTAGTGAAATTTTGTTACAGACTCTGCTAAAGCCCATCGTCTAACAGCTGTCAGTACAACCACCAAAATCTCTTGAGCAGTGTCCTAGCATCCCCAGTGCTAAAGAAGTTGATGATACACTAGTTTCTTGCCTTGGTCAGATGGCGGTTACTGCTGGCACTGATGTGTTATGGCAATCTTTGAATCATGAGGTAGGCATTGTACGCATTTTGTACCTGGAAAGCCATTTTACTGGTTTCGCTTGATCCTTGGTCCGCACTACTGGCGCACAATAAGCAAGTAAATTTTGAGCATTGGCTTGGTTAAATGTAATTAAAACATTATACATTATTTTTTTGGTGGGGACCTCCTGATTTTGTAAATTGAGGCTCCATTTTTTTACTTGGTAATTACCTCAGAAAGTTGTATCTCATTTGATGTTTATATTCCTTACAGGTACTAATGCAAACTCGAAGTGAAGAAGTTCGACCGCGTATTCTAGGCCTGAGAGTAGTGAAATGCCTTGTTGATCGTCTCAAAGAGGATTATGTTGCAGCTTGCTTGGCTGAAACTGTTAGGTTTCTTGGTGAATTGCTCGAGGACATGGAACTTCCTGTAATAACCCTTGCACAACAGATTCTCAAGGAGATGGAAACCATAAGTGGTGAAAACATCCAAGAGTATCTGTAGTGATTTCAAGCAATCCCATTGGTGGCGAGGTTTGAGCAGGGGAAATAAATGCAAGGATTGGTAAAATGCCCCCTTCACCAAGAGATTTAATAATTTACTTTAGCAGACTGGATATTTGATTCCAAAAGTCTACTCTTCAAGGTTAATATACTTGGATGTTGCAGGGGATAGCCACCTAAGTTTTCCTAATATTTATCAAAATCTGTTGTTGGGTCTCTTTGAAAATATTCATATAGCTGTATTTAAGCAGCCAGTCCAGCAGATGGACCTGCTTGGAAAATTTTGTCAGTTCTGTCGTATATATTTAGAATACATGATCAAGTAGTACATTTTTGCTGCCAAGCAGTCCTGTGATTTACGAACCAGTGTTTGCATACGTACATGCATATATATATGATCCAGATAATGGTGAAAAGATTCAGTTTCTTTGGGACTTGATGGATTGAGAAGTACATCCTTCGACTTGGACATGAGAAAGGGAAACCAGAGTTACCTATTAATGCCAACATATCCCCGTGCATCAGTTACCAACTTCCAACATCATACGTGAAAAACATGTACGTAACATAAGAGATTTCACAATGACCTACATACCAATAGCACAATTTTGGACGTCGAGTAGGAATGACAGTACACAAAAAGAAAAAAAGTCGAATCGAGACTCCAAACAATCTCCAATCTCGCAAGGAAAATGCAATGCTTTCAAATACAAGCCTTTGTCTCGTGCAATATATGTACAACAGCACAAGCTATTGCTGCTCCGAACTGAACTATCATCTGCCTTCTCCAATTATCTCTTGCAACATTGGTTGTGTCGCGATGGGAGAATTGCCTCTTTGAATCTCAGAAGGTTCCAAACTTCGACTGTTTGTATTAGTGGCACCCGATGTTCCAGAAGTGCTACTGCTCATGAAGCTGCTCAATTCATTTAGTTGCCAATCAGTTAAGTACCCAGGCCTCGACGTAACACTTCCCACTTCAATGTCTCCGGACAACATAGCCACCACTCTTGACATTTGAGGCCGTGACAATGGCGATGCTTGGGTGCATAGCATAGCCACCCGAATCACTCGAAGGGCTTCCTCTTTATCATAGTCAGTTAAAGCTGGATCGACTAGTTCCAGTATGCGATTGTTTTCATAGAGATACCATGCCTAAGAGATAAGAACCATTGGCAGAGGACTTGGTCAAATATTACAGCATAAAACAGTGTGAGGAATTGTTGTCAGCTTTGATGCATGCCATGATTTTTACGTGTGAAATTATCACCTAGCTAGAAAAAAGATATTTGAAAGAGTTGCCAAGATTAAAGAGAAAAAAATGTCAAGAGTTGTATTGTGATGTCAATAAATCGTTTTAGGAGGGGAAGTTGATACCCATTCAAGAAGATAAACTTTTTCCGGCTCCAAGTTCGTATCTGCATTTGGTCTCCCACTTAAAATTTCGAGAGCCACAACGCCGAACCCAAACACATCGGCCTTTTCTGTCAAATGCCCTCTCATTGCATACTCAGGTGCAAGATACCCACTGAAGTAGTTGAAAAAATATAAACAAGCGAGAAGTGAACGTTACTTAATTATATGGCCAGGAAAAAAACATAAACAATATGAAAATAATGTGAAAAATGTTCTTACATTGTGCCGGCAACCCTTGTGCTTATGTGTGTCTTTTTGTCATCATACAACTTTGCCAGGCCAAAGTCTGAGATTTTTGGAGTTAAATCAGCATCAAGGAGAATATTGCTGGCTTTCACATCTCTGTGCACAATTCGGAGCCTGGATTCCTCATGGAGATAGGCAAGACCTCTAGCTGTTCCCAAGCACACATCATAACGGGTTGGCCAATCAAGAAAAGATCACTCTTGCCTGCAGGAGAGGAATGTTGATACTTTCAAAAGTGTGATATGAGTAGCCAGTGTAAACTATTCATGTTTTAAATAAAAGATATCAAAAAGAGCTTCCTATGTTCATTTGGTTAATTTTTGTTTATTTTATCTTAGATCATTGGTATAATAATTTAGTTAATAGATGAGATTTCGTACCAAAAAGTGCTTGATCTAGACTTTTGTTCTCCAAGTACTCGTAAACAAGAAGCCGTTTGTCAGCTTCAATGCAGCATCCATACAACTTCACAAGGTTTCGGTGCTGAACTGCAGATATGGTCGCAATCTCCGTCATAAACTGGCTCTTCCCTTGATGAGATGTTACAGAGAGTTGTTTCACAGCCACTTCCCTCCCATCTGCTAAAGTGCCCTGTGAAAAAGAACAAATGTAAATTCCAAAAATATGTCGGTTATTTATTGTGATAAGCAAACATATGTTTATATTTATATTGCTTTGGGGGGGAAAGATATGTTTATATTTAGCGACTAATATGAAGTGCAGATATACTTTATAAACTGGTCCAAATCCTCCCTCTCCTAGCTTGTTAGCAGGATTAAAATCATCTGTGGCAATCCTCAGCTCTGAATAGCTGAATGTGTTTGCTTGTGAACTCAAACCAAGAATCTCTGAGATAAAACATAACAGGGTGCTTAACAACAAATGATATATACAGATGAAGACTACATATTGATCTGAAGAGAATGTTCAGAGGAGGACCTTCATCTTCTTCGGTCTTACTCTTTTTCTTCTTTATCCAAATGAAAGCTGCTAAAACAAGAATGAGGCCTACAACCCCAAAACCAACTCCAAGTCCAACGGCCAATCCAGAACTAGAACTTCCACCTCCAGGCGGTTGGTTAGATACGGTGGGTGTAAAATCTAAAATGAAACCAAGTATTTAGCATTATCAATGAGAGAGAGAGAACTTCAATATCCAATTCAAGAAGCAATTCCGTAGCTAACTTACTGGGAGTGACACTTATAGCTGAAATGGAAGGACCATAGGTGCCCTGTCTTGGCATGCAGCATGTGCCTTTGCCAGCCCAGAAGAGATGGATTTCAAGGAAGTTATCAGTTACATCAACTGTGAAGGTCCGTGAAACAGCACTAAATGACATACCATTTGCTTCTCTCTTGATATTAAAATCTGTCAGCACTCGGTTTCCCTGTTCAATACTGTCATATGTCAGGATACTGAAGTTTCGTAGATAATTCGCATATTTGTCTAAGAAATTGATGACAGATGAATTGAAGAGAAGATGGAAGTAATAAAGGGAAGGGAATTTGGATGAAGTGATACTTTTCCTTCAGTTAACCAAAACCAGTTTGCAGTTGCCAAATTGACCAACACTAAGAGATCCTAATAACTAGTGGTAATACTAACAAAAAATCTTAATGATCATAAAATCTGGAGTACAAAAGTACCCAATCTATATATAGAAGAATTATTATACTTCAATGATGCATTTTTTTTATGATATATGAACATTTTCTACACCTACATGCAACGCATGATAAAACTCACCTGTAAATATACATCGAAAATGCGCCTACCAAGACTTCTATGACTCCCGGCGTTTTCTATTTGAATCTCAGCAAACTGTAAGTTCACAGTGTAGTTTCCATTCTCAAGTCCAAGACCATAGTATCTCAGTGATCCAGGAGATATCCTTGCTGTCTGGAACAGCTCCGGGTCAAGGGTGTTTATAGATTGTGATGTAGTGCTTGCGATGAATGACGAATTTGAATTGCTAGCAAACACTCCTGCATTACTAACAGCCCACCTTTCTGTATTTCTCACAAAATAAGATGCAGGGCCAAGGGGCTCACCATCATCTTCATATGTGATCCTTGTGGAAGATGTTATACTTCGTCCACCACACTTGATTGCAAAAGAAGAATCTGCAGTTTGATGAATTAAATATTAAAACTATTTTTGGACAAATAATTGTATTAACCACATCATTTTATTCATAGAAGTTGATGATGATATGAACCTCATAAGGAACAAAGCACTGCTCATATAATGCATGTGAAGAAAATTGCAAGGCGCAGCTTAGTCTAATAATGATCTAAATCGGGGAAAAAAACATAAAATGCTTACAACGCGGCGGATTTGTGTTGCAAGGGAAGTTCCTCTGAATACAATTCAGGCCTGAAGGTAAAATGCTGCAAAGAATACAAGAATTGTATGGTGAGATGACCTATTAGGAAAAGCATATGCTTTTGAAATAAAAACATACATATGAGCATCCATAAAATAATTTGAAAAAGTCAATTACAGACAACATGATCCTGTACAAGGTCATCAACATCCAACAAAAAACCTGTTCATATGGGTAGTAACAGAAATCATGATGGTTCATATAGCAGATATTCAAGTAATATCATGAGCAACTACTTTTTGGGGATATTCACATTGGATTTTACCATGTTTCTCTTTTGTACAGATTTTGCCACTAATTTTCTTAGTTGGAAACAGTTATCTTGGGTAAGGTTCTAAAAAATCGAGCAGTAAAACCAAGGAAAAGATAATTCACCTGCTACTGGAACTAGTCATATCGAAATTGTTGGCCACTAAGTTTCTGCATAGGAATAGGGAACAAAATAAAATGTCACTTAATACGTGTGCATCTATTGCTGAAATTAAGGAAATTCAGAGATTGATAGTTTACATACAGTTCTACACCTTCATCACTCGCCCATTCTGGTATAATCCCAGATAAATTGTTGTATGATAGATCTCTGTATCAGCAACATAAAAGTAAGGTTCAAAATTTTAGATCATAAATTCTTGGTACTATCTTGAATCTTCTCCTAAGAAAGTAAAAAATAATTATGTTTCAGAAAAAGAAAATTCTATTTTTATTTCACTGACACTCCCTTTATCCCTTACCTTCACAAGTTTGGGTTATAAACACACCAGGGTGTGAAACCAAAACCAAGAAAAAAGCATAATTTCCACATTGGGTCTAGGATAAATATTTTCTCAAAAAAACTAAGCATTTTGAAAAATAAAATCTTCTTGATAACATTAACTAATTGCAATGCCATTTGCAGTATTGTGTCTTTAAAAAAATATAGACATATAACTAGAGCTATGTACGAGTAGATTTTCATATTAATTTCATGAACTAAACATAATGGACTTTGAACTTTGATTTCTTGGATATGAGTATGATCTTGTTTTGACGTACATGCTGACAAGTTGAACGCTTTTTCTCGCAGGGATAGAACCAGTCAAGTTGTTATTGCCCAAAAACCTGAGTGCAAAATAACAAAATAAGTGAATACACAAAATTGACAGTTCAGTCATTGGTGCTTTAATTTAAAGAAAATTTTCATGGTTAGTTTATCATACATACAAGGAGTTGAGTCTAGTCAAATTGAATATAGAATCCGGAATTTGACCAGTCAAATTGTTGAAACTTAAATCCCTGCAGGGACAGAACAAGATTCACAATAAGAAACTATAACAACATATTCCAGCATCGAAAAACTAATAGTAACTATTATATATGAAAAAATTATTAATCAGGGAATCTACCATTAAAATACAAAATGTCTTACAGAGTTTGTAGTGACTGATATTCTCCAATGTTAGGCGGAATTGTGGATGATATCCGGTTGTTTCTAAGAACTCTGCAACCAAATGAAGTTATTATGCTAAGCATAAAGATTGCATAATTGCAGATAGAAGATCAGAGGTACGATTTCTGTAGTTGATTACAAAGTGCTAAGGGAATTAAGGTTCCTGATAAAATCCAATGAAGAGCCGGTCCCATTGATTATGTCACTGATTCTCCTGGCATAATGATAAAATGATTTTCAGTATACAAGATTAAAAAAATGTTGTAATGATAAAGTAGGTTGTGAAGGTTGAATCTCACAAATCCGTCAATGAGGTCATGTTAGAAATGCTATCAGGTATTGGTCCCTCAAATGAATTTCCCTGAAACCTCCTGTATTAGGAATCACCCACAAGGTCAAAAAACAAGTCAGAATGAAATTGATTGTGAGAGAAAGAGAACACACTTTCTTTCTTGAAGTTATCTTAAGCTAAGACAATCGTTATTCTCTGCATTAGTATGAAATAACAATTACGTTT
This sequence comes from Piper betle, assembly GCA_033002965.1. Classification (NCBI taxonomy): domain Eukaryota; kingdom Viridiplantae; phylum Streptophyta; class Magnoliopsida; order Piperales; family Piperaceae; genus Piper; species Piper betle. The sequence continues at coordinate 23,481 of JAURVB010001388.1, read as the reverse complement.
CGTGATCATCTGACTATATAGTTTAGGAAAAAGTAAAGACAAAATGTTTACCTTTTTTTCTGCAGTATACAATGCTGAAATTTTAAAATAAAAAACAAAGTTTTCATATTTACTTACAAATCTGTCAGGTTGCTCCACTGGCCAATGAACTCAGGAATTCTGCCAGTAAATGAGTTGTCTGATGCCCATCTGATAAGTTCAACATTTTAGTATAAAGGTCTCCAACAAAGTAAGAGTTTTGAAAAAAATTTATTTTACGTACACATTTAGTAGATTTCTTAGGCTTGAAAATGTGATAGGAATTTCCCCGCTTACTCCTGCACTGTCTATGTACCTGATAAAAATAATGCAGCAACGAATTTACTCTCCTCGCTCCTTTGCTACATATATAAGATGACAGTGATTGAAAAGATACAAAAATCACCATCAAATGTCATCTTGATTAAACATCTATGATTGAGTCCTATCTATTGGAGAACTAAACCAACGATCATTTTATTGGAGTCCTAAATTTTAAGTCATCGAATGACATAGGTATTTCTAGCATATCTTACCAACAATACCTCTATAATACTGTCTCCAATAGTTTTTAGGCGCTTGGTAAAGAACCCCCAATAATGTCAACCTTATCAGGTACAGGCAAATTAGCCTCATCAACCTGAGACACCCAGATTTTGGGGTGGGTTTTTTTCCTCATTTTTACTTGATCATTGGACTCCATTGAAAAGAACTAATAAATGAAATAAATTAGAGAAGTATGCTAACGTACAGCTGCTGAAGATTGGTCAAATTCCCTAGCTCTTCCGGGAGAGGACCACTGAAGTTATTTGTGCTGAAAGAACTGCATGAAATCGTAAACCCAATAAACACAAACAAGTTCAAGCGAAGTTTTCAGTTATATAACACGCCAAAAAATGCCCTTATCACCTCATGTAGTTTTCGTAGATAAAGAAAGTTAGTAAATAATGCTTTCAAAAAAAAAAACTCACAGGACTATCAAGTTCCGCAGATTTCCAATCTCTCTGGGAAATGGCCCAGAGAATGCATTGGTGCCCAGCGTCCTTTTCGTCATATCAAGAAACAAGTAATGTCATGGTTGAGCATTTTGTCGATAACATTGAATGCATTAGAAAAAAGCTATGAATGTGAGAGTTAAAAATATTCAATAACATTTCGCCACTTACAGGACCTGCAGTCTAGTTAAGTTGCCAACGAAAGCAGGCAGAGGGCCACTCAACAAATTTTGATTTATATCCCTACAGCATTGTAAGAAGAAGGATAATCATGAACTTTTCTAAACTCATGAATGTCTTGTTTGAGGAGAATGCTGTCGGCTTATCTTTGTGCAGAAGTAGAACACACCATCACAATTGCCATATTACACTACCCATGGGAAGCTTTTTTTTTTTTTAAAAAATGTCAACATTGTGCAATGGTGTACCACAAAATATGTATCTTACAGATGATCAAGATATGTCAGATTGGCTAGCTCGTCTGGAATGACACCTTGAGCATCCAGTGCATACACCTTACTTGAAAAAAAAAAAAGAAAGAAAGAAAACATGAACCATGTTAGCAAATTCAGAGCTCAATACAAATTAGAAACCCATTTGTGATCCAATTGCTACTCAATGAGATACTACAAAAAGTTGGAATGCTTTGTATATTAACTTATTGAGAAGAAGTTTACATGATCAACGTTGCTTTACACGAGAAATAAAAAGTAGCACAGACATGTATACGTGTTAATAGGGGGCAAAATCGTCAACTGGTGAGTAAATCAACGTTAGCAAACCCTTACAGTTTTGAGACCCGACAACGGGTCCGATTATCGAAGCTGCATTCACATTTGAGGGCCGGATTAACCTCCGGATTTCCCACTTCCGTGTCGTCGATGGCGGTGCCGCTGCAAATCTCGCCGGAGATGTTCCATGTGTTGGGCGCCACCGAGATCCCCCACTGCCGGAAAATGGTGTTCACGGCCAACGCTGCATTTTGGACAGCAGACCCGTTAAGCACGTCCGAGACTTTGTCCGATTTGGGGTCAGTTAAGGGACTTTCATTAATAATTGGGCCCAATATATTAAGATCTAATGAACAATTAGATATATATAAGTAATAATATTTATTTATGATTATAATATCAAAACTACCCTCGATAATATTTAATAGAAGATAATTAACTTAGAAGCATACGATTACCACTCTACATTAATTTAATTAGGCTTGCCATCAATTGCTAGGGCCACCAAGAATCTTATATATAATTAAAAGGGCTCATTAGTAAGGAGGCCGTAAAAGACTAAAACAACATTAATTGGCCGATCATAGAGGTCTAATCTATTTTTATTAATAAAAAATAATTAAAAATCATTTACTAATGAAAAGTAGGAGAACCAATTAGATAAAATGCAATAAAAAATATGTGAAATTATTATATATATTTCTTTCCTTCTTAAAATTTTATTTTTGCGATTAGAGGCTATTTCTAAACTCTGTTCATTAATATCACATTATTAAAATTGAACTCTGTTCATGGTTTTTAAGGATTTCTCTGTGATGAGGTAGACAACAGTGGCGGGACGGCTAAGGATCCCTTATCTTTTCAACTTACCCATTTTTCACAAAAGATGGGTTGATGATGACCGCTAATTATGACATGCATATGATTATAAAATGACAAATTAGACGACCTAGCAGCCATGCGTGATTGTTATTATAATTTTTAACTTGTAAAAATTATTTGACAGAGAAGTAGTTATAAATATATGTATATTTTATGAGTTTACTACAGGATTTTAATGGTTGTTTGGAGGAAAGAAAATGAATAAAATATATGGACCATAGATCTCCGTACAGAATTTGACTCAAATCCCATTAGATCAGTTGTAAAGAAAAGTGGAGAGTATACGCAGAGATTGTCTGAGATAGAAAGAGCCCAGATCATTGTGTAGAAAGGTGTTGAAGTAGCACGGCTGCCTAAGTTGTTATGCCAAAGTCCGTTTATAAGTCCTAAAAAGGGAGCTAATTATGAAGATTGATAAGAAAGGGAAGACGAGCATGACAGACAGCAATTTGGTGATTTTCATAACGCCATCCGTTAGATGAAGCTGATGTTGGAGATGAACATACCTTCAGCGGGATATAAAGTGGCAGCTTGTTGAGCTTGACACCTCCCCAAATGGTGGAGAAGGCACAGGCCAAAGAAGAGCAAGAAAAACAGATCACGGCTCTGATGATATGATCCCCTCAAGTACTTCATCAACACCATCTTAATTCCTCAAACGATATTTGATTAAGAGCTCAGGACAATTCGACTTCAGAGACGGAGAAAGACCACCTATAGCTTCTTTTAAGAAGGCGGAGGTTTGATCAGCAGCTTTTGATATATGGAGGTTGTGGCAGCCTAACAGCCTAGCTAGAAGACCAACAAGCCGACATGCAGGCAGCGTTCTTCCATGGAAGCATTCAAAAAAAGCATGCAATCCAGATTATGAAGGAGAAAGGTGTTGACCGGCGGCGCGCGAAGTGGAAGAAGAAGAAGAAGAAGAAGAAGAAGAAGAAGAAGAAGAGAATTTATATCATGTAAAGCACCTCGTGTTGGCTATTAACAAAGGTGCTCGGGGCAGCCATAATAGTTTATACAATCATCTGTATATATGTCAAGGATTAACACCTATAAAAGAAGATCAACGAGAAGAAGGCCTCGGCAAGAGAAACAGACCTAAAGATTTGAAAGCCGTTCAGTTTAACTAATCAAGATGATGAGGCAAGAATTCTTATCATTTTCACTTTTTTCGGTCAGCATATGACGTTTGTGCCCAGAATTTTCTAGTGCTGCTAGTGCAGGCTGTCGAATCCACGTGTGATGAAATAAATAACTGTGGATTTGATAGGCTGCAGCATTGACTTTTAATTGCAGAGAAGTGATCTAGTTTAATAATCAGTATGAACGGCGATACGTATGATGCACATTTAAGGGCCGTACATCACCGGCTTGAATTAGAGTTTTAGTGTTACAATCTCTTTCTTGTCTCAGGGACATCCAGAATCAAATTCTATGAATTATTTCTATCCAAATTAAGTAAATAAAAGTTATTAAAATATTATTTTTCTTTTAATTAGTTAAATAAATATTTTAAAATAATATAAATATATTTACCAATTTTAAACATCAAAAAGAGCAATAATAATTACTTAATTAAAAAATAGTATAAAATATTCTAAGGTTGACCTGAAGCCAAGTTGAGTCTGAAAATTGAATTCTTAAACTACAATTAGAATGAATAAATGGAGATTGTGAAAATAACGTATACATACATGTGCTGTATCAAACTTGTGGTTCTAATCAATTGTCTTCTCCTTCGTCCCAGCTAGCATTATCGAGTACTATACTTGACCAATGAGTACTGTAACTTTATATTGAAAAAATTGTAAGACAGCGAAATATTGGCATTGAAACTTCTTTTTTTGTCCATGTCAAAGTGGAAGAATTTTCAAAGCAAAAAAGTTGTGTACACATTGATCGGGAGTCAAATATTAGAATTGGAATCATCGAAACATTATTTGCAAATGTTCTTAATCCTCTTGATTTGGGGTGCATTCACATGTGGATCGGGAGTCAAATGTACGTGAACGTATTTCTCACATCATAAATAACATTAAAGCCTATTCATATAAGTTTATATGAATTACAACTTCTATTTGAGTAATTTAATATATTCTACTACTCAAAATTCACTTATATAATTGTAAATTTAAATAATTATATAGTAATTATAAATTTTAAATCAAGCTAATATTTTTAATCCCTTCATTTTAATTATCAAAATAATTTTATTTTGTAGTAAATTTAATTAATTTGAAAACATCTTTAAACTTGTGTATATGTTAAAAATCTAAAAGTATTATCAACCTCCCACTTACAATGCACTCTAATGAAACATTTATACGCATAAACTTTATTTTGCAATATCCACTAAAAACTTTCAAATTATTAGATATATAATTCATATAAGTTATACGAGGTGTAGTTCAACTTAATGTTTTCCTAAATAAAATGATTTAGACAATTTCTTTTTAAAACTGTAGAAAAAATTCACAAAATTACATTGTTAAAAATTACAAAATTATGAAAATAGATCAATTTTCCTGTGATCCTAAATATCTTCTGGCATAGGCACGCTTTCATAGAAGTGAGGTTATAATTATAACAATTAAGAAATTAATGTTAACTCAGAATTAACAGCATGGACAACAAAAGCACCATCATTGATGGAATTTGGTTAGAAAGATTCAAAGAAAGAATAGTTCTTCTTAGACTTACGATATAGGGATTGATCACTCTCAAATGACTTGTCAATATTGACTTTCAATAATAGATCCATCTTCAGATGAAGGGTCAACCATTAAATACCTTGGTACCCTCACCATCAGCAACGTCGCATCGACTTACTGGCTAAGGACGGCTCTTCATCAGATGTCAAACCCTCACATAGGAATCGAAATAAGACTTTCCCATTAACTTATATACAAGTCACCAACACCCACTATAGTTGATAGGAAATAAACCTAACATAAATGAGACACTTGACCCACCACCCTTATAAACAGCCCACCCACCACCAGGGCCGGCCTATCCCCACCACGAGTCTAAGGGTACCTGCTGCCGGCGATGGGCTAACCAACTTACAACACCGCCCGGTACCCCCAGCAGCCGGTGGTAAACGGGACAAAGGTGATGACTTCCGGAAGGGTTGGTGAGTAACGCTGCATGTGTATATCAGCATATCTACGTCATATATACTACATAGTATATACATGACTGACTACATTCTATGGTACGCTATTTTGATGTTTCTAATTATCAATCAATATATATTAATGTGCATTGATCTCGAATTGATGATCTGATGATGTTCATGTTGTTTGTGTTACTGCTTTGCTGCCTTGCTGCCTTGTGCTGCTGCTGCGTCTTGGAGATGTGCTGCTTGTCTCTGGATTCTGAGCGTCTCAAGTGTTCAGTTGATATGTGAATTTGTACCTTCGTTGATTGTTGCATATGTGGAATTATAAACGCAGTAAACATGTTTTAGTTAAGTCAAAGTATTTTTAATGGCTTAACTCTAATCTGATTTTCGTATTCTGAAAGATGTAATTCTAGCGACCTTGACCCTACGTGACCTAAAAAATATAAATTTAACGTCATATATAAATATATGCCACAGAAGCCCGTTAAAAAAAAAAATTTAACGTTAAAAACTAGGATACTCACGCGCGACCGAGTCAATTTTTTTACGACTCGAGTCAAGAGAACGACGGCAGGTGATTGCAGGGCCACGACTGAGTTCGTCGCAGGTGCAGTAGGGGGGCCGCGGGTGGATGGGGGCACAGGGCAGCAAGGGGTGGGGCAAGGGGCAGTGGGGGGTGCGAGCGGGCGGATGGGGGCACAGGCGCGGCAAGGGGCAGTGGGGGGCACGGCGGCAAGTGTGGGAAGGGCAGGGGAGGGAAGGGTGACAGGGGGTGGCAAGGGCAGGGGCGGCGGGGGTGGGGGGCAGGGCGGGAGATGGTGGCGGGGTTGGGGGCAGGGTGCGGCAGGTGTGGGGAGGCAAGGAAGGGAGGGGCGGCAGGGGCGGGAGGCGGGCAGGGCACGGGGCTGGGGGACGGTGAGGGGAGGGCAAGGGGCCTGGGCCAAGGGGGGCGGCAGATGGCAGTGGGGGCAAGGGTGGGGTGCGGCAGGTGGGGGGAGACAGGGGAGGGAGGGGTGGCAGGGGCGGGATGCGAGGGCCTGGGGGTGGCGACGGGGGCAAGGGCTGGGGCAGGGGGCGCTTGCGGCGGCGGCGGCAGGGGCAGGGGGCAAGAGACGGCGAGGGACGGTGGGGCTGGGGTAGGGGGAGACAGGGGTGGCAGGTTGGGGAGGGGTCGGTGGCGGGCGGCCGGCGAGGTTTGCGGGAGGGAGGCGAACAGGGCGGGGATGGGCAAGAGGGGTGGTCGGCGGGGACGGGCGAGTGGGGGTGGTCGGCGGGGACGGGCGAGGGTGGTGCTTTATAGAACGACGACCAGCGGGGGTGCGGGAAGGGAGCGCGGGAAGTTGCCGACGGGAACAGGGCAGGAATGGGCTGACGAGGGGAGGGGGAGTGATTTAATCGTGGGCCGCCGGATCTGGATCCGACAGCCCACAGATCAATAAGCTGCAGCGCACAACAATATATATATATCTTAAGTTTGTCAATGGGTTTAACACATATTGGATTCTCTTACATTGTTTTGCTATCATACATTGTTTTTTAACCAAATTGCACAATATTATCAGACGCCATTTTGGTATATTTATCAATTAGTAGGGAATCTCCAAAATGCATGACATTTTCATCGGCCCCTTGAAAAGATGGCCTGGGCCGAAAAACAAGTGGGCCCGGCCCATTTCCAGAATCTTTCATAATTGGACAGGGAGACCCACTATTGGAACTTGGAAGCGTCATAACACAATCATCAATTTTAATGAAGCAAGCTAAATAAATTAAACAAGAGAGAAGCTTCTACTTAACCACCTGATTAATATTAAGGCATCTCCTAACCACTCGCACATTCGTCTCATAATTCTTGTTGGCATGCCAAGCTGGTCCAGGCATGAGTATGGATACCCTACTCCTTTGCAACCGTGACCATCAATCCCCCAGGTAGAACTTCCTCCCAAACTTGCAATATGCAGTATATGAAGCTGCCTCAATAATTCTTTGATCAAGCTTGTACATTGATCTCATGACAATACAGTGATAGGGAAGCGCTCACATGGTTTGGTATCTTCTATTGTCAAAGGTCCTTGTGCGATCGACCTCAGCTCGACCGCTCATGCACATTAATATATATTTTCAAATTGAACTTGATACTTGGACTTCTGACTACTTGATTGAAACTGTAACACCCCAAATCCGGTTCACACTCGTGAACCAAACCGGCATGTTACAGGCCCCGGTTAGGTCGGCTAACCCGAACCTAACTCGTGCGGATCCAATCTCGGCGTCTTAAGATGTAGATACGACTTGTCATGCATGGATAAATGCATAAAACCCTAACATGATACTACATGGATGACATGCAACCTAAATTTCACACCAACACAATTACAATCAAAATTAATAAAAATTCTAAAATGAAATGAACAGAATTTCCCCTAAAAATGCAATTATGGGGCCACCCTGTCAAAATCATATATTACAAACATATATACGGCATAGCAACATTAGCATTCACACAACTTCTAATCTATTATATTCATCATTCTCTGAACTTTGGGTCTCTAACCCATCACACTTTTGCTGCGCTACTCTGATCATTTTCATTTCATGTCTATTGTCATGCCTCATAATCATCTTAAACATATCATGTCTACAATATAATAACATAATAATACAATATTAAACATTCAGAAATCTAACATGTGTGTGTGTACAAGACCTCATTGCTCCTCCGTCCAAGCTGGCTCCTCCAACTCGTGATTATTACCTACATATAGTATAAAAACACGTCAGTAACAAGTGTTACTGGTCCGGAAAATAAAATAACTATAACAAGCTGGCTATGAGAGCAAACTCTCATATGAAAGAAAACACATATACTTCCACGAGAACACTCTGAAGGGCACTACTGAGGAGCCACTGGGCTGCAGACCCAGTAGCATCCCGAACTAACTGATCTGCTGCTGGTACTGTGCCGCTCTCGGCACTTCTTTTTCAGTACTTCTCGTGAAACTTTATCCTAAGCCCTCTCCTTACCTCCATATTTCTCCTGGCCTTGAGCACGAAGGCCGAGTACTCTCAGGCAGTCGCCTTTAGTACCCTTTGAACCACAAGTCCGGACATGCGCTGTACTAAACAGTACCCGTAAACCTCCACGTTCTCCGGGTGTGAGGAACTCAAACGCGGAGTTGTCAGGATCCCTCGGGAATGGAACAGTCCGCTGGCACTAATCCAGAGCCCGCTTTGACTGTCACGGCATCCTCTGCATGGTACGTGCAGTCGATTTCTCCATCTCTCGTCTCACAGAAAACGCGAAAACTATATATATATATATAGGCTTGGGTAGGGAGTTATATAATAGGCCCGAAGGCAACTTTTGGTGGATCTTGTTTTCGAAATCAACCTCGAGGGATCTCATCCTCGAGGGGTTATTAATCCGGAAAATGTTCGATTAAATGGCCCGAGTTAAGTGGGATCCGATAAAACGCCACTTAACTCGTCCTGCAGGCAATAAATTAAACATACAATAGAAAGAGTAAATCAGAGACGAGTCCTAAACGGACCTGGTAGAAGCTCCAACGTGTCATCGCGCCTAGGCGGCGAGCTCCTACTTCGTACCTACACATCAAAACTAAATACTAACGCCCGCTAACTAAATGATGCATCAAACACAATGAACATCAATCACAATTCAATCATCAACATCCAGCAACAGTTAAATAATCATAAATTTAAATAATTCTAACTCATCCTAGTCATACCAATTTTATTGCGTTTTTCAAAGTTACGTCCTGATCACTTATCATGCTGAGACTCCTACCTCATTAGATCGCTGAACCTTCATTCACACTTAATCTCATCATGTAACTTATCATTTCATCCCTAATTAGTCATTAATCACATCATGCGCATCTTTACTTTATTCATGGTCAAGACATTAATCATGATAATTAATCAACCCTAGCATGCTATGCTAACAATTATCATCAATTTTAAATAAATCAATCGGAGGTAATTATACCTCACATCGTCGGCAATCGGCGACGGCTAGGGTTCCGTCGCGCGTCTCGGAGCTCAAATTTGGCGCTCATCGGCGTCCGAAGCTCGATCGGGCTCCACTGGGTGAGCCCCGTGGAAGATCCGGTGAATTCCGGCGAATCCCAGAAATTTCGATTTTTCCGGCGGTTTTCCGGCGACTTCCGGTGGTTTTCCGGCGACAATCGCCGGCGGCGTCTACTGGTCGGAAAGGGGTCGTGTTGGGTACCCTCGGAACCGGCTCGGCGACCCCGACTCATCTATGACCTCAGCGTGGCCAATGGAGGCGGCGGCTCGCCGGAAAATGGCAAAACAGAGCCGGCGGCGATGGGACGCTAGATCCGGCCAACCACGGCGGCTATGGCCTCCGTTCCAGTCGGGGAAGGTCGCTGGAAGGCTGAGGGTGCTGAGGCGACCGACCGATCGCGGCGGCGCTGGTCGCCGGCGGCGGAATCGGCGACGGAAGTGCAACGCGGGTGCGGCGTCGCGGCGTGGCTTCCTCGCGTCGCGGCGGTCCGATGAGGGCCGGACCTAGTCGGGGCGGCAGGGCGACGTCGTCGCCGAGCTGGGCGGCGTCGGTCGACGGCCGGGCGGCGCCGACAGCGGCGGCGGTGGCGCGCGAACAGGGGCGGCGCGGCACGAGGGTTTGGGCGTGGGGAGAAAAGGTCGGGCGGAGAAGAAAGGTTGGGTGGCAAACTTGTAATTAAGACTTGACTCGTCTCCGGCTCGAGTCAAGTATAATAACTAAGTCATATTAAATCCTAAAAAAATTCATAAAAATCGGGAAAAATCCCGTAAAATCAAACAACACACAAAAAAATCATAATGATATGCTCTAGAACTATCAACCCACCCGAAATGCCCGTAACGCATCCTAACGCAATAAACGGCCTAAAACTAATTCTACGATCCATTATATATAAAAATAATAATAAAAATCACTGGCATACTCTCATATATTCTGATAACTCATTCTGTTCTGCTGTGTTCATGACGTTATCATCATATACTTGGGTACGCATGACCCTCATAGCTCATACACGCGACCGGCGTCGGCTCGGTACACGTGTCCTGAAACTGACTCAACTCGAAAAATAACGGTCGACCCGACAAGTTCTGAATATAAAACCCTAACTTGAATCGTGGGTTTTAGAGAAACTGTGATATTTTGCCCAAAAGAAATATGCATTTTAGACATTATATTACATTTTTCATGAAACATACTTAAAATAAAAAGTCCAAACTCTATCCTAAGTTTATACATCATGAATACTCTAAGGAAATTAGTATATGGTTATTTATTTACAACAATTTGAGATAATTAATTGTTATCGTAAATTTGGTAGACAATAATGTATTAAAAAGAGTATAAATAAATTAAGTTTAAATTCCAATAAAATATAACTAAAAAGCAAATGAGGCAGGCTCATCGGCTCGTATATAAAACAGTACATAGATACATGAAAATAATAGCAAGTGATAAACAAAGATTAAAGACAATAAATAATAATCACTAATAATTAGGCAAATAATCAAACCCCCTAATCCGAGAGAGTGAAGACGGCCAGCTCCACGACACTTAACTCCCGACTAACGTCTCCATCAATCACAACGACCACAACTGGCACGCTCGCGCTTACCTCTCCTTCCCCAACTCTTCTCTCCCCGCCACCACCACCGCCGCCGACGATGATCCAAAGCCTCCTCCCACAGCCCCCGCGCTTGCCAGACTCCACGAAGCCCTCCCGCCGCCCTTCCCCCGACTCCCCCGAGCCCCCTCCCAAGCGCCCAGCCCCGGACGAGAACCCCTCCCCCGCCGCCGGCGGCGGGGACGGGCTTCGTCTACTAGGCCTTCTCCTCCAGTGCGCCGAGGCCGTCTCCTTGGATAAGCTAGAGGAGGCGGCCGACCTCCTCCCGGAGCTGGCGGAGCTATCCTCCCCCTTCGGGTCCTCGCCGGAGCGCGTCGCGGCCTACTTCTCGGCGGCGCTCCGGTCACGCATCGTCTCGTCCTTCCTCTCGGCCTACCACCCGCTTTCGACGCCTCACCTCCACAACAAAATCTCGGCGGCCTTCCAAGCCTACAACTCCATCAGCCCGCTGGTGAAATTCTCCCACTTCACCGCCAACCAGGCCATCTTCCAGGCCGCCGCCGGCCGTGACCGACTCCACTTAGTCGACCTTGACATCATGCAGGGCCTCCAATGGCCCGGCCTCTTCCACATCCTCGCCTCCCGCGGCCGCAAGCTCCACTCCCTCCGCCTCACCGGCCTCGGCTCCTCCCTCGACATGCTCCGCGCCACCGGCGACCGCCTCTCCGACTTCGCCGCCTCCCTCGACCTCCCCTTCGAGTTCTTTCCCGTCGAGGGGAAGGCCGGGTCGGTCGTCGACGCGGCCCACTTCGCCCGCCGGCCGGGGAGGCGCTGCTGGTGCACTGGCTGCAGCACTCCCTCTACGACGTCACCGGCTCCGACGCCGGCGTGTTGAGGTTGCTCAGGGCGATGCGGCCGGACTTGATCACGATGGTGGAGCAGGACCTGAGCCACGGCGGGCCGTTCTTGGGGAGGTTCGTGGAGGCGCTGCATTACTACTCGGCGCTGTTCGATGCGGTGGGGGAGGGGTTGGGCGGGGAGAGCTGGGAGAGGCACCTGGTGGAGAGGCAGCTGCTTGGGGTGGAGATTAGGAACATTGTGGCCGTCGGGGGGCCAAAGAGGACCGGGGAGGTGAAAGTGGAGAGGTGGGGGAGGAGCTCCGGCGGGCCGGTTTCGCCGTGCTGCCCCTCGGAGGTGGTAGCCCGGCGGCACAGCAGGCCAGCCTCTTGCTGGGGATGCTGCCATGGAAGGGGTATACTCTGGTAGAGGATGGGGGCCGCCTCAAACTGGGGTGGAAGGACCTCTCCCTCTCACCGCCTCGGCTTGGCAGCCGGTGGACAACAACGACATCATCGCCGATTAAACGTCTAATCGGCGTCATCGTCCTCGTCCCCCAATAATTGGAGTTAGGAACATGGATCTTGGATCTCTTGTTTCTAGGTTAAGTTCTATAGACATTTCAATTATCTGGGCAGTGCAATTGTGTTCCGACTGTGATCATGAGCAAAAGAAAGATCATGATTAGGTGTATGAAGTTAGTGTGAAAGAGAAATAGAGATTAATCCGTGTGGCACAAGTTTGCAATCAATCTCAAAGTAAAAGAATTATGTTGTTCCATGTCACCGTGTACATTGAGCTAGCAGCTGTGTATGAATAATGGCTCCGCATCTTCTTCTGTGCGGCAGACATGCGAGAGCTGACAAGTGGACTAAATCTTTTGTAAAACAGGAACCAGGGGCTTCTGCAAATCATATTACCGGGAATGAGAGATATCAGATCCCCACGAAGTAAGGACAGACATTGGTTTTGCACAAACCTGGAAGTAACAGAAACTGTTCAGATACAGACAGTTCTACGAATCCCAATTGTCATTCCTTCCACGCGGATGATAATAATAATAATAGTAATAATAAAAAATTCCTTCTCGACTTGTCACGAAGCCTGCATCAAATAAGTCGGGCATTTGCTTATATTATACAGATTCCAACAAAAAATATATTGTTTTCAGATCATGAGACTAGAGGAATCTACATATTTTATAATCGAGTCATCGGATAAATAGAGACATGTATGACGAATTTAACAACCAGCTAACCTCGACAAGACAACTATACTCTTTGCAGTGGCTAAATTGGTTAGGACAGAAGTCACATCAAAATCCAATATCATTCGCTACATTTTGACTTGTATTGGGGGTGGCGTAATATGAGGAACCCCCGTTTTAGACCCACACAGAGAGGTAGGTACCGCCCGCTGCCCAATTCAACCAAGACGTGCGGTGGTACATTGAAAGAACCGAGAAGGACAAGGACATATTATTCGTGAAGGGCATGAGGTCATTATGCAAGGAGAAGAAAATGCGCATAGAAAGGAACAAAACAGCCAGCTACCTTTTAAACTATTGATTGTCGTTGTCTCCAAAGGTTGGTATTATCTACTGTTTTGACTTGGTGCTTGCTTCTGTTTGTCGCTGGCAGGGGAGTTCACATTTTGAGTACAGTAGCAGAGTTACTCCACTTCTGCTTCAAATATTAATCACTGGAAAAAGTGGTGAATCTCTGTGACCTGACCCGCAGTAGATCACGTCTGTTTTGTCTGGCATCACCGTCTACCTGCTGCACCAGATACGTCAAAGAACAATACAGGAAACAAATATGAAGTTGCCAAGTTCGCTGAACTTTCAAGAATTTACTCTTTCAAGCTACGAGCAACAATTCTCACTTTGACCCTCATACGTCACATACGTTAAAGGGCAACACAAGACACAAATATGAAAGCAACTACCAAGCTTTATTTGGTAGCTTTCATGAGTTGACACTTAAAACTACAAGCAACTTCTCTCTTCCCACCCATATGTTGAACATAGGAAAAGATAGGAAGGTAACTGTCAAGTATTCTCAGCTTTCAGGTACCGATACTTCTAAATTGGGAGCAACTTCCGTCTATCTACCCTCTCCCTCCAAGAAATTAACAATTGCAGTTTCCAACAGCTCCAGATTGACGTGCTGGTAACTCAAGAATAAGGATACATTTCACGCTGTTACTCTTCCAACATATAATCATTGTGAAGGTCAAAACATAAGAAGGCCAAGAAACCTATTTCTATCTGCACTAGACACTTCCCTGGTTGGAGAGTGATATCATTCTTCATGAAGTCTCTGAATTCTTCGTCCTTGTCACCAAAATATGCCAATTGCCGTCAATGTATCAGTTCATAACTGTACGAGGAACAAGCACCCAGAGGCCAAACCATTAGGAGTTACGGAATTCTTGTTCCACCCTGCTCAAAAGAAGCAACTCACCACCTCATTTTGCTGCATTTACAGACAACAAGGTCCCTCTACTTTCAAATGTGTATAACTTTGACATTTGCCGCCTCGAGGTATCTCGAGTTGAGAGGAAGTGAGCCGCACACATATACGGTCTATGATCAGCACATCAAGTATGGCTCAGCATGGCAAAGCCACCATGTGACCAGGGTAGACTGTTGCAGATGTTGACTCCTGAAAACACAGAAGGAACAGAAGGCATTTCTATTAGTGATCAAATAAAAGACACGATAACTTTCCTATTATTTATCAGATAAAAGCATGGTTCCTCCTCCCACACTCCAAAAGGTTAAACAAGGATGGCACCCATCTACCACTCATGAGCATCAGACAGATTACAGAAAATAGGAAAGGGGCATCTAAAACTCTTACAGAAACATGTACAAAAAGTAGATCTTTTTAATCATAAATAGCCATCTCAAAATAACCACAAGACGAGACCATGTGACTGAAATTTAAGTATAACACTGAGATTAAAAATTTTGAAAAGGGAAATTACAGTTAATTGCGTGTTGACTAGCCTGTCCAGGTTCAATCAGACTCAACTCCATATCTTGCGATGCTGTCCAACCAGGCTCATAAGCTTCTAAAAATCCCAGCTTCGCCTTATTAGGTAGGTCATGAGGATGAACAAATGGGACCCCAGGAGGCCAACCAATTTCCATTCTGATATTCCCACAAGGGCTATCCAGTGACCTTATGTGACCTTCGCATTCCTTAATATTGCAAAATCTCAGCTTGATGCCCTTCTTGTCAGCAATCTCCTGGACCCGCTCCTTGAGGACCCTCTGCGCCTCACACCGCAGCCTCTTTGATGGAGGCAGAGGCTTACATTTAGTGTTGCTCTTCCTTCTTTTCAACAAAGGCTTCACAGAACCTGCAAAAATAGCAAGAGCACTAGAGCTCAACTTCTGAACAATGACAAACCAAATATGATCAACTCAAATTGAAAATGGTGAAGCTTAGATACTTCTTTCTCAATAATGCAGGAGAATCATGAGTAAAGTGATAGTAAAAAGAGCAGCCTATAATCAATAGATTTTATATTAGATTGTGCACTTTCAATATAGCACAAACATTAATACGAGTTAGTTTGCAAGGCTGAGATAAAGTAAAAATGGACCTAAAATGTTCATATGATGACAGCAAAGATGCATCCTCAAATTTGTAAAAGCAGAAAACCAACTTACCATTTTGGGCCCCTGGGAAGGCGTAGTTTTGGAAAGTTTGCCTTGAGAAAAGCTGCTCTGTAGGGTGCGGCTTCTGCATAAAATCATCCACCTGTACTGGAAGCTGAAATTGTGCTTCTACCCCATGGCCAGCTGCCCTCATTTCTGAACAACTTAAACTTGCCATGGACCTTGGCATGAGCTTAAAGGCCAATGAACACCTACCATACATGTTCCCTTGGAGATTACCTGCATCTATTCTGTGAAGCGCAGGACTAACATATCCTGCAGTTGCCTGATAGAGTGCAAGCCCAGGGTAGACAACTGCTTCTTCTGGTCCGAGATCACCATCTACAAGTACCCATCGACCATGGAAATCCCTAATATGTAAACCACCCCTGTCAGACTTAATCAATGTTATCAAACTTTTATCCACTTGATGGTCATGCTCAGAGTACATATCTAACTGTCCATCATCTTGAGCAGCCAAACCATGGTGCTGATTTCCTTGGAAAGATGGTCTTGAATGGCAGCAAACGGAGAGGACTGAGGAAGAGATCTCATGATTCCTCAAAGGAACATTGTCAAGAATCTCAGTGAAGGGGAAGCTACGCAAATTCAACGAAAAGCTTATTGCATCCAGTATCTCTCTTGATGCCTTTCCCAGTAATGCAAAAATATCAGGCAACCCAGCAGGAGGCAGCTCCATTGTGTTAGTAGGCTCTGAAGGCGTAAGTCCAGGTCTAAAATCATAATTTTCTTGCCAGAGTTGAGGATCTGCATGGTAACCAGAAGTTCTACACCATTCACGACTATCACCAGTTGGAACCATATCAGGAGATGGGTAAGCTCTTTGATGGAAGAATAAGCGAGCTGATTCAAGACCAGACCTTAGGACTGCTCCTTCATTTGAAGAAAACTGGATGACGGCTGCAGAATATTGAGCCAGTGACTGGGAGAGTGTGGAGACAGACATTTTGTATGAATCAGAAGGGAGGCCCTCTGTTGCAACCAGATCGCATAGCCTCACCCGACCAAGAGATGGAAGACCAGTATCAGCCATGAGTTCACACTCAATTATCTTCCAGTTAAATAGAAAAACCCTTGACCCTGCAAATTATTCTGAAAACAAAAAAGAAAAAATAATAAATAAGGCTGAGAATGAACGAAATGGAATTTATAAATCAAACAAATCAGCTACCAACGAATGAAACAAAATGACGTAAGCTATCAACCAATGTGATCCACAATGCATTCAAATTGTAAATCAACCATAAAAAAAACATAGAATCTGATGTTCACATTTCGAGGCAACTCCACCTTATAGTAAGCCATTGCAAACTACATTAAGTTTCTGATGTTGTTGCGAGATCCCCCAATTTAGCCAAACATCCAATACGAGGTAAGATTCAATATATTAGTAGGGATGGTCTACATATCTCCAACTTTGCTTAACCATTTTGAAGAAATGACTTAAGCTTATTAATTTGCATTTGATTGGGTCGTAATAGTTGTCCCATCAAATAACTCCTAATGAGAACATCTTATAATATACGCCTAAAATTTCTTTAGACCATGTTCTTTTACTCATTAGAGTATGATTAAATTCTAAAAAATGCAATCACTTCACCAACCAAAGTTCGAAGAATATGCATATGCTAAAATAAAACAAAAACATGCCATAGCAACATATTAGCGATTAGCCAATATTAGGCATCATCTTCAACCTAGCAACACCAAAAATAAAATAAGAAATGCAACCTAATACATATGTAATCAAATCTGAACAGAATGTCCATCCGTTACATGAATCATCAACTCGTCTAAACCTCTCAATTTCGCAAACCTCAATGAAAAACTCCATCTCCTTCAAAACAAAGCAATAGTCTAACGAATTCGGAAGCTTCCTCTTACTGAAAGCAACATCATTTCTTCCCAACGACCACTACACCTCCATACTCAATTACATCACCGCTCATATCCAATACAACCAAAAACCCAATCCTGTTTTTGATTCAAACAATCATTTTCGTCACCTAATTGAACAAAGAATCTGCCTTTTTCTCCGACCAACCCTCTACCATCCAAGCAAGACTTTCCCCAAACATCCAAAACCAGAAATATATCAATTCACAAATCAACCTAAACGGCAACAAAAAGTGATAAATTCTTTGTCCAAATTCATCGTCAATGATGCCTAGGAACACAACACAGATCGATACACACCACATGATGCCGCCGAGGCCTTTGCCAGTAGAAGCTTGGCAGAGCTTGAAAGGGGGTGTAGATAGGTGCCACTGTGCGCGGTACAGCCTCCCCCACCACCCTGCCGCCGGCGCCGGTTGGCGTCCCCCGCTCTAGCTGCCGTAGTCCAGAGAGTTGAGTAATTGGGCCTGTCGGGACGAGGGGAAATAATGGGCCTATGAACTATGATGAAGTGTAGGGTTGCTTTTAGTTCGATCAAGTTGGATTTCTGATTCCATGCTGTAATTGGTAGAGATTTTTTTTAAAATGAAACAATTTTAGCCTTTTAGATTTATGATTTCATGGCATAGTTTATTAACCTATTCATTTTATAGGAATTCATCCACGAGCATGGTTATTAGATCGGACCAATGTTTGTTTATTTAATTTATTATTATATGTCATGCATCCTTTTGGTATTTAGGATATTTCATATATTGTATGTACATAAGCATATAGTTGTCTTCATTGCTAAGCCGTTTAGAGTTGGATTTGTCGTGGTAGGACGTGGAGCTCTTGTAAGGTTTATTGTGACTCTATTCTATTTGACCTTCTACGAGACTCACGTAATTTGATTTATTAGATCTCACTATTTGACCTTCATTTAATTGATTTTTCAAATTAATAAAACCTCAAAGATGGGATCCTTTAATAAGTTTTTGAAAGACTATAAGATCTATTTCAAAGTTGCAATGTAACTCCCCGTTTTGGTTCACCCATGAACCAACTCTAAAATGTTATTGGCGGCTAAACTGTTCGTTAATTTACTTGATTCGGTGAAATTGACTTGGATCTACTATCAACTTCTCAAGATGGTGATGCAACATGCAAAGTATTGATGAGATGCTTGGGTTCTAACGTTATCCTACATACATGCTATGATATGCAATCAAGCATAAAACTAATAAAACAAACAAAAAATTTAAAGAAAATAGTTATTTTTCAAAACAAAATAGATAGAGTCTCCTTTAAAAGTGCAATAGGGGTTACCCTATCAACTTCAAACAGTATATATCTATATCAATAAAAATCTAGAACATAGTCAAAACACAACATTTCATTCACGTTCCAATTATCGTCGCTTCCTTCATCTTCTGAACCGAGTCTAAACTCCATAGCTCACCATATTCATTTTCATTCTTAATTTCATTCACAAGCAAAAATACCTATTTAATTCACAAAATAGCATTCAAATTTCATTATCCACACAGTTTAACATACATTATCATCACTAATTACCCTCGACAGGTACATGTGTGCACAATTTCAAGCGTTGCTCCTCTAGAGTCTCGACAACACTCACTCCTCGCAATTCTCACCTACATAAATAATAATAAAAATGTCAGTAACGAGTGTTACTAGTCTAAAAATAACTAACAATAAACTGATAAAGGAGAGTTAACCCTCCTATTGAATAAAAACCTCATTACGCTTCCTCATAGACTTCTCACAAGGCAATAACTAGGAGTTATCGACCTCGCACAACAGCATCTCCTTTCTATCTCATCTCATTCATTGGCACTTTAAACTATCCTTTGACCAAAAAATCATTCTCTTTCCTTTCAGCCCTATACATCTTCTGTATCACTCTTAACCTTGAGTACAGAAGCTGAGTATTCTCAAGCTGAGTATTATCAATACCCTTTAAAATCACAAGTTTAGACATGTGCTACATAGCAGCACCTATAAACCCCCACACTTCTCTGGGTTTGAGTAACTCAAAGGTAGAGTTATCAGGATCCCTCGAGAATGAAACAGACGCTCACCAATTCCAAAGCCCGCTTTGACGAACACATGCCCTATCTCAAGACACAGTTGTCAGTTTTCCCTTATCCCACATCTCATTAAAAACGTGAAAAACAACATGTATATAGGCCTGGGGTATGGATTTCAATATAAGAGGCCCGAAGGCATCGTGAGTTGGATCTGAGTTTTGAAAACAGACTCGATGGATTTCATCCTCAAGAGTTATTAATCTAGAAGTCTCATACGCTAGATGGCCTGTGTGGAGTGGGATACAATAAATCCACCACTTGACATGTCCGCTTACCTATTAAAACAAAACACGACAGAGTATAAAAGTAAAACCAGAAGCAAGTCCTAAATGGACATAGCAGAAGCTCCAATCATGTCCCTGTGCCTAGGCAACGAGCTTCTACTCTGTACCTATATATCAAAATAAAAGCATCGTATGAAACACACATAAATACATACACACACCACATTATACATCAAGCACACATAAGTTTTTCTGTGTTACATTTTATTAGATTACGATACTTATTTAATTTACCTAATTAGTTCCTTAGCATTCGTTTTAATACAATTCAATCAAGCAAATTCATATTTTTATTACAATAAAATAGTTAACACATCTATGAGATCCCGCAACTTAGTCCTACATCTAACACCTATTGAGGTAAGATCTTATTTATAAATGAGAATAGACTATAGATCTTTAACTTAGTTAATCATTTTTAAAGAGATGACTTAGCCCATTAGTTTACACTTTGAGTCAGGTCATTACAATGTCAATCCATCAATCATAGCATCTTGTGCTAATAATTATCACCTTTAAGGAATTAAATCAGAGTTAATTATACCTCGTATCGTAGTCAATTAGCAACAGTTAGGGTT
Organism: Piper betle; assembly: GCA_033002965.1. Taxonomy (NCBI): domain Eukaryota; kingdom Viridiplantae; phylum Streptophyta; class Magnoliopsida; order Piperales; family Piperaceae; genus Piper; species Piper betle. The sequence continues at coordinate 2,740 of JAURVB010001388.1, read as the reverse complement.
TCGTCATGCTGCTCGAAACTCAAATTCGGCACCTGGCAGCGTTCGAAGTTTGATCGGGTTCGACTAGATGAATTCGGCGAAAGATCCAACAAATTTCAGCGAATCTGTTTTTTCGGTATTTTTTGGCAGTTTTCAATGGTTTTCCAATGACTTTTCTGGTGAGGCAATCAGGGTTATGGGTCGGCACCAACTCAACAAGCTCGACCCACTGGTGGTGGCAGTGAGGATGACAACAACGCGATGACCACTGGCGGTGGCGACGACTCGGCCAGGGTCATCGGTCATCCAATTGGCCCTCGGCCGACCTCGGTGGCGCTAGGTATAGGGGAAATGATCAAGGGTCGAAGGGGGAGGCATCGGTAGCACGGCAGTGGTAGAGAGGCATAGATAGCGGCGAATTGGCATCTTGGAGACCGAGCAATAGTGGGGGTGCTCAGGGCGGCAAGGCGACGACATAGCGAGGCTTGGAGGTGGTGTGGCGACCAGAGGTAGAGTCGGTAGCAAGGACGGGGGCAACGATGGGTGGCAATCGAGGTTTGGGGGCAGAAAAGATCGAGGAGAGTTCTTGAGGGCAATCTCATAAATAAAAGTTGGCTCGACTCCGAGTGGAGTAAAAAATAATAACTAAGTCATAATAAATCCTAAAAAATCTAAACAAAATAGAGAAAAATCCCATAAAATATAATACTCATCATAACATTACAATGACATGCTCTATAATTAATAAGCTACTCAAACTGCCCTATAACGCATTCTAATATATTATTCGGCCTAAAAATAATTCTACTATCAAATACATAAAAAACCCGTATACTGTCATATACTCTGATAACTCATTTCCCATCATTTTTCTGATGTTATTATTATATACTCAGGTACCCTCATTGCTCATTACTCACGGTTGGCATCAACTCAGTATGCAGTTCATTGAGCTGACTCGACTTGAATCAACAGTTGAACTGACTGGTTCGCTAATATAAAACTCTAACTCAACTCACGGGTTTTACATGAAAACTTGATATATGTATTATACTTTTCAAATTTTGACTTACACACGAGATGGATGGGATGTGTGACGTCATTGAGAGGCCCAGTTGGTACCCATCTATAGTGTTTGGTGACAATTTTAGATATATGATATCAGATTTCTAGCTTGCATGCAGTATATATTTTAGCAATATTCGATTTGTTGCCTCTGTCGAGTATATCCAAATTGTGCAGTGCTACAATAATTATCAGTTAGGCCCTATTGGTCATATTCTTGTATGTTACTGTAAGCTGTTTTCCAGTTCCTGTGTATAAATTATCAGCGATTATAATTAGGCCTTATTGGCCACTTGCTTATGATCAGTGTGTTGTGAAAAAGTTGTTTTATTTCAATTTCTCGTGCATAACTATTTTATCTATTTGCTAGTATTGAGATTTTCTCTATTAATTATTTGAGACTCAATGACATCCATTATTAACATATTTTCTTATATTATATAGGTGAGCAGTGTAACACCCCGTTTCGGCTCACCCGTGAATCGACCCGGAAATGTCACCGGCGACCGAACCGTTCGCTAATCTACTCGATTCGGTTAAGCCGACCAGGATCTACTCTTGGCATCTCAAGATGGAGATGCAAATGTGAAATGCATGAATGAGAACAATTGGGTTCTAACGTCGTCCTACATGCATGCTATGACGTGCAAGCAAAGACAAAACAAAACAATAAATGAGAAACCAAAAGAAAATATATACTACTACGGAAAAACAGACAGAGTTTCCCTTAAAAGTGCAATAAGGGCCAACCTGTTCACGACAAGGGTATATAAATATTTTATCAAAATACGATAAAACATGATAATCTACCGTAGCATTCATCATTATCTCTTTCGTTTCAATTGAACCGAGCCTGAACTCCAAACTCACTACTCATTCACATTTATCCATTCATTTCATATCAAGCAATTTATCTAAACAAACACATCAAAATTATCATTCAAGTAGCAATAACACACCGTCATTATAGATTACACGCGGCAAGTACATGTGTGCGCGGTTCCGTGCTGCTCCTCCGCAGTCCCGACAGCTTTCGTCCCTCGCATTTCTCACCTACATATATATAGAAAAACCGTCAGTAACGAGTGTTACCGGCCTGGAAAATAACTAATATCAATCTGGCACAGGAGAGCAAACTCTCATGTTGAATGAAAACAATATACTTCCTCAAGAACTCTCATCAGGGCACATACGGGAGCCGTCGCCCTCGGGTCGACAACGTCCCCCTATCTTTCACATTCTCATACCTCGGTCATTTCTCTATCGCTTCTCGCATCAAATCTCATTCCTTTCCACCCTCTGCACCTTCCATATTACTCCTGGCCTTGAGCACAAAGGCCGAGTACTCTCAAGTAGTCACCTTCAATACCCTTTGAAACCACAAGTCTAGACATGTGCTGCAATGCAGTACCCGTGAACCTCCACACTTCTCCGGATTTGAGGAACTCAAAGGTGGAGTTGTCAGGATCCCTCGGGAATGAAACGGCCCGCACACCATTCCAGAGCTCACTATCGACACACACGTGCCCGCTCGCATAGCACGGTAGTCGGATTTCCCTCATTCAATCTCTACCGACAAAAATGCGATTTATACAATAGGCCCGAAGGCAACGTGAGCTGGATCTGAAGTTTGAAAACAAACTCGAGGGATGTAAAACCCACGATTCGAGTCAGGGTTTTATTGTAACACCCCAAA
>JAURVB010001386.1:0-21794 GCA_033002965.1 Piper betle | reverse complement strand
GGGAAACCAAAAGAAGAAAACAAGAGAAAGCAAATCTTGCGTTGAGCGATCAAACATACTAATAATAAATGGGTTCGCCGATTTACCCGACCGCCCACCCTTCTTCTTCATGTGACACACGATACATATATAGAACACTAACAAAGCCAGTCTAATTGCAAGTGCGTGACGCCAAAGCTGGTATCAATGCAACATGGCAGCTAATAAACCCGTCACTCACACACACGTTATGGGAGGCCAAGTGGTGGTCTCTGCGACTCAAATCTCGTTTTTATTACGTGTCTTTCAAGTCACTAGAAACATTAACCACTAACGCCGACTAATAACTACCCATAACCACAAATTAGAAGATCACAACAAATTGCGTCTTGAGTTATTGCATTTTACTTTTATGAAAGTAAAAGGGTGACTTGTGTCAAAGTTCGTAAGTTTGTGGTACGAGATACATCAATTTGAAGGTTGAGCTGTTCGTTCAAAAATGAAGGCGGGCGGGAGGAAGGAGAGGGGGAGAGAGGCGCAAGGAGGTACGTCATTTCATGAAAGACAAATTGACTCTCAACCATGGACATGGCACCAACTTTGTTGGGCGTCCCATGTGATGTGTGTATATATATGTATGTGCCAACACGGTCACAGTATACGCATAAAAATCTAGAAACAGAAGCGGAACTGTTTCGCATCGCTTGGTCGTCTACTACTTGAGCACCACCACCACCCTTTTTGGCGAAAGAAGCTCACGAAACATGCCGCGAAAAGGAATGCGAAGCCTCTTCTTCTCCTCCAAGACCAGTGCCGGCCGCCACTCCACGCCGGCCTCCCCGGCCCACCCCGGCGCCCCTAACAGGCAGCTCTCCTTCTCCGAGTCGCTCATGGACGACAACGTCGCTATTGCTTCCGAGATGATCGAGAAGTGGGACGTCGACGCCGGCGGCTCCCTCTTCTCCGAAGGCAGGCGGGAGGCGAGGGACTTTCTCCGAGCCGTCCGTGGCCTGCAAGAGGCCATGCAGTTCTACGTCGCGCGCGACTCGAGCTCGCACAAGCTCGTCCGCGCCCAGTCACTGATGGAGTCCGCCATGCGCCGCCTCCAGCTCGAGCTCCGGCGGATCCTCGCCGCCAATCGGGACCGGCTAGATCCGGAGTCGGTCTCTGGCCTGTCGTCCAACAACACGACGGTGTCGAGTATGTCGGAGATTCTCGACGCCGACTACGAGTACAGCTCTGACGCCGAGGCCGACGTCGCAGGCGACACGATACGGGAGGTGGAGCGGGTGTCGGAGCTGGCCATGACCGACCTCCGGCTCATCGCCGACGGCATGATCTCGTCGGGGTACGGGAAGGAGTGCGTCGACATTTACAAGGAGATGCGGCGGTCGATCGTGGAGGAGGGCCTGTACCGCCTCGGGTTCGAGAAGATGAGCGGCCACCAAGTTCACAAGCTCGGGTGGGAACTGGTCGACCACCAGATCAAGATATGGCTCCACGCCGTGAAGGTGGCGGCGAAGACGCTGTTCGCCGGCGAGCGGATACTGGCGGACCACGTCTTCGCTTCCTCCGCCGCCGTGAGGGAGTCCTGCTTCGCCGACATCACCCGTGACGCTGCCGTCAACATCCTCGCCTTCGCCGAGCTGGTGGCCACCAAGACCAAGCGCTCCCCGGAGCGGCTGTTCCGGTACCTCGACGTCTACGACGCGATGGCGGAGCTGTGGCCGGACATCGACTCCATCTTTTCGTTCGAGTCGACCGCCGTGGTGCGGAACCAGGCGGCTGCGGCCATATCCAAGCTCACTGAAACCGCCCTCGCCACTCTCAAGGACTTCGAGGCGGCGATCCAGAAGGACTCGTCCAAGTTGGCGGTGCCCGGCGGCGGCGTCCACCAGCTCACCCGCTACGTCATGAACTACCTCGCCCTCCTCGCCGACTACACCGTATGCCTCGCCGACATCTTCGCCGACCTGCCGCCGCCGGCCGCCTCCAACCTGCCGGATACCCTCTTCCTCGATGGCATCTCCGCCGGGTCGTCCTTCTCCGGCGACAACCCAGCCTCCTCCGTCTCCGCCCGCCTCGCCTGGCTCGTCCTCACGCTCCTCTGCAAGCTCGACCGCAAGGCCGAGCTCTACAAAGACGTCGGCCTGGCCTACCTCTTCCTCTCCAACAACCTCCAATATATCCTCTCCAAGGTCGGCAGCTCCGACCTCCGCCACCTCCTCGGCGACGACTGGCTCGCCCGCCACGACGCCAAAGTCCAGCTCTACGCCGCCAACTACGAGCGGGTCGCTTGGAGCAAGGTCGTCTCCGCCCTCCCAGATGCCGACGCCGGCCCCATGTCGCCGGAGGCTGCCAGGGTCGTTTTCCGCCGGTTCAACGCCGCTTTCGAGGAGGCGTGCCGGCGGCACTCGGGGTGGGTGGTACCGCACGCCAAGCTTCGCGACCAGATCAAGCTGTCGTTGGCGAGGAGCGTCGGGCCCAAGTACAGGAATTTCTACGGCAAGCACCGGGCGGTGGCGGCATTTGCCGACGGCGGCGTGGTGGTGCGGTTCTCGCCCGACGACGTCGCCAACTGCTTGTCGGACTTGTTCTACGGGGACCAGGTTCCGTCCGGGGCCATGTCCGATTCAGGGTCCGTTGTTTCGTCCGTCAGATCTCGCGGGTCTCGGTGATCAATATTTTTGTGGTCAATGCTGTCCGCCGGAGAGAGGACGTTTTTTTAAAAAAGAAATATTTATTATGCGTTTAGCTGAAAAAGTCAGCGGGTGTAGATACGTGTCCTTGATACTATGAATACGGATGCGATACGGTTGGTATCGTTTGATAAAGTATTTTTTGATGTGTATATGAAATATATATTGTTATTTTCTTCAATAATAAGTTGATTACTTAATTGAAAATTAATTTGCTTTATAAATCAGATTACTTGGAAAGGTTGACTCAAAGGGTCAGATTTTCATTTTTCATTTTGTGGACGAAATAATACATAAATTCAAATCACTAACTAAGTCTAGAGTTCTCAGTTATTTGTCATAAAAAGCCTAATTGGAATAATTTTTGTATTTATGACAAAAACAAATGATGTTTTTTTAGCGGCTATCACATTGTATAATTACGGAAGTAAAAGAAAAAAGATGGAGAGAAGCTTCATTAGAAAGAGCAGTGTAGGTCTTACGTTACTTGAAACTTTCGGCTTGCTTCCAATAACAAAAAAAATCCAAACGGATAAAAACAGTTGAGTCGAATGCAGCTTTAATATTTTGTGTCAAGGCTATGATCATGCAGGATAGGGATTGATGTAATTCTTCTCTTATTATTTTTAGTAAATGACATCAACAAGAGAAAGCTGACCAGTGAATCATGAAGCGTTTGCAGGCAAAAATATAAATGTACAAAAGAAAAAAGAGGTTATGACGTTGGCAAGTAAAATAAAAAACGCAAGTGCTAGCCAGTTGGAGTCAACAAGAAGCTGCACCAAAAAGATGAACTGTTTTTTGTTTTAGTTTCGACTTAAAGGGTCATGATATTCATACCCCGAAGTTGTGGAAAGCAACTTAATTCCGATAGAGCCAACTGGGTAGCAAGCCAGTCTGTATCAATGATCAGAGACCCGCAACGCCACAAAAAATTTGATCAAGTGACTACTTAACATATATTGGGCAACTAGCGAGAAAACGGTTGGAGGACACACTCGTTGCAACCAACTTAACCACAAGGAAGTTGAAGTATTCATTCAATACTTGTAGAATATCAGCCCTTTAAATCACTTCTTTAGTCTTATTTCATGGATTATTCAACTCCCATTATTCTTTGTCAAAGCCATTCCATAATACAAGGGTGACAAACGGGTTTGTGAGGGCAAAAAGCTGGGAAAGATAGCAAGTTGCTGTGAGATTTGGACCTTCGGTTGTTGGGGCATAAATACTAAACGATTTGCTTAATCGGAATTGTTTTCTATTCGCCAATATCAATCGCTAAACAAGTTGGCAAGTCAATATTCAAGCATTGTTAAAAGGGGGTGGAGACATAAAGGAAAGACTGATGAAGAGATAAAGGATCAATAAGCAGGGCGTAAACATCAGACTTGACAAGGAACATATTCTCCTCTGCTTTCCTATGTATACACTTCCCAATCAACCATATATAATTAACTTCAACACACTCTCGAGTCATTTGGAAGTTGCAGCTATGAGGATGAATTTACAAATTTCACATTGAAATAAGCCAAGTTAAGACCACATATAGGAAGCAAATCCATCTGAACAATGGGTGATATTCAAGAACCTAAGATTTTTGCATGCTAACATGAGTAGCATGCACAAATATAGAAGAAATTTACATAAAGACTTGTTGAAGTCAAATGGTTATTCGAGGAAAGAAAGACTAACAGGCCTCAAATTAGAACCATAAAACTTTTCAAAACAGCTTGTTTTTGGTAAGATGCGAAACTTTGGATGAGTTATTTCAACTTTTGTTAGGTGGATGATATCTATAGATATATGAAGTGCTTGTCATCATGGTACATGGTCAGTCGTAGCTTTGAGAAATATTTTTGGTACAGAAAATGCCTGCAAGTTTTGAACCTGCTAATATTTAAAATCTTCTTTCGTTGTCTTCACTCGGGGACAATCCAAGCCCAGAAAAGATATCAACATTTTAAGACCAGACACCTGTGGAGAATGTGTTAAACTGAAGAAGAGACTTGGTAACATCACAACCTATCAGACACATTGTAGCTGCGGAATGAATAATTATTATGACAAAGAAGGGCAAAGATAACAACAGTGAATGAAAGGAATTTGCGAGCAAATTTGAAGGGCGACATTTGCAGCCATTGCAGGCCTTGCTGCTACATGTGGCTTCTACCTTGCTGCCCAATCGATTCTTGACGCATGACAACACTTCGAAGTACCAGTCTGGGGGAAAAAAATCTTGGGTTATGTTACTATCAAACTATAATAATGTTTTAACTCAAGAATTTGGGGCTGCCAAGTGGTTTCTTCTTGGCAGCATTTCAATTTCCATAGCATTAATGGTGGTTTGAAATGTTGCCCAAGCTCTCAACTGTAAGGATCATCTTTAGCCACCGGCCATCTCTCATGCAAAGTAGAGGGATGTATGGCCTTTGTTTTTAAGCACAAATCCCACCTATTTCACCAACTCTAGGACCACAAGAGCAACCACCACATACTTCATTTCTTGACCAGACAAAGTGGTCACAGTTTATGCACAATGACAACAAAACTATGCCGAGATATCCATCACAAAAAGATGATTTGCATTCAATAATGATAATTATATTGCAATGTAATATACATAGTGCTGTAAGATCCAAGGGAAAGACATTGTTATCGTTCAAACAACATCAGGAGGTCTGGCTACAGCCTTCCATCCAGTACAAACTTGCAGCATTTCTTTGAGGGTCTGGGAAGGAGGTTCTATCGTCCATTCAGGGTAGAACTCAGCTGCCTTAAACACACAATCCACACCAGGTCCAGTAACCAGGCATGGCTGTGCACCATTGAGAAACATATCTCCTTCAGATCTTATCCACCAGCTTACAGCCTCTTCTTTGCCCGGTGCCTGCAAGAATTTCGTTTCAAACCTAATACCAACTGGATAGTCTTGAAAGAAAAACAAGTCAATACTTTAGGAGAGTGAGCATGAAGAATTATTTTTCATCAATACAAGACACAAGATATTAGATTCAAGTCTAAAATCAGCTATTTGTTTGCTTGTTTGCTCTTAATTTTTTAATTTAATTTTGGTGAAACACATGGTTAGGCCTTTCCGTGAGAGCTTAAGCTTTTGGCTCTAAATGCATATAAGAATGCGGTCAGCCATTCTGGTTACTTCAGTATGTAAATTGCACATAAGTGCAAAACCAATGTGATACATAATTTTGGAACTTTAAGACATTTTTCCATGGTAAACATGTAGATATTATCTTTGATTGACAAGTTGTTCACTGGTGTAAAAATAATCTTACAAAAAAAAAAATCCTCGAATTTTCATCCTGACAGGGCCTGGGTTTCTATGGTGTGGTTCTTTTTGTACAGAAAAGTTAATTTTACATCCTAATATTCCTCTGATAGTGGCATTAAGTTCCATGCTTACGTTCACAGTATGCTTACCACAATTCTAGTTCACAAAATCTAAAAGGCCCAAACATAAGGAACAAAAAAATCTGCTGACCCATATTCCATGGAGATGTGTACTCTCCAGAGCTCTTCCTTTCAATGCTTCAAACATTGACTTTTTTTCTACTTATAATGCCTTAAAAAATTTAAGCAAGCATAAAGAAAAATACACTGAAACTAACCACAGATTGACATGTTGTCATTGGTGGCGGAGAACAAGGGAAAGATCAAATAGTGATACAGGATAAGACAAACAATCAGGCAACTGCTCTAAAATGAAAACATGATAATGATTAGGCCAAACTCCTAACTAGAAAGACCCTATATGCAATACCTTAAAGGTTGTTCTTCAATCACTTCCAAAGAAGGTTTTTTAAAAAAATTAATTAATTTAAAAAAAATCTAAAAGATATCTTGCAAAAATAAAAATAAAAAGGAAAATCTTCTTGCTTCCGGTTATGTTACTATAACTAGTTTTCAAAAAACTAGAGCATGGTGAAATGAAAACACTTGATCAAGTAAACTCTCCGAAACAGGTTGTGTCTATTAAGCAAAGACCAATACCTGTATCAGCGAAAAAAGGATTGTGTTTATTAAAGCAAAGAACCAATACCTTCTCAGGCATGTACTTAAATACTGTCTTCTTTTGCCCTCCTTCATATATGTTATTTTGAGAGAGAATCTGAAGAAAGCAAAGTTAAGAACTTAGAAAATGAAAACTTGGAAAAAAAATTCCATAACTTTACGCATTTGACACTTCTGTTAATTCTGAACTTCCTCATACCTGTGCTTCTACACTAGCACATGCAGCATATATGCCCCAATTTTCGTGTGTAGTTGTTGTATAAGGAACTGAACTTTTCCATATCTAAGATGAGGGTGTCGTTGTCGAGTTCCATCAAAGAAACAGTGATGAATAGTTACTCTTATGCATCTATCAAAAGTATGACTTGCATTAGCTCCAATCAACATTGTTTTATCATGCTGAGAAAAGTGGCATCTGCGGAAAAAATTGATCCAAGTATACCTCACTTAGAATAACTACGACAGACACATTGCCAAGATCAGTTTAGAAGAAAACATTTGCTTTTCTCACCTAGAAACGGTGATATCAGTGCTCTCCCTGGTTATATCAATCAATCCATCATCATAATCACGCAGGCTACAACGATCAATCCAAATGTGCTTTGACTTGGGTTTAATTTGAATTGCATCAACATCATGTCCCCTGCCTCCTTCAAACTCTAGATTGCAGATAATCACATGCTCACATTCCCTCAACTGTAAACCATTACCCGTGATTTTGATCCTCTGACCACGACTATCAATTGTCTTATGAGATGATACTCTCACAGGTGTTGAAAGATGGATAGTCCCAGAAACTTCAAAAACAATCCAGAGAGGCTCCTTTTTACGGCATCCCTCGCGCAAAGAGCCACATCCATCCTCTAATACGAAAGATTGTGCGTATCAAGCAAAAGAACTGCATTGGCACAATAAGAAATATGTCTACGTCTATGCACAAATTATTTATTCAAAAAACATTTTCGAATGCATGTTATACATATATTATATATATATATATATATATATGATTATAAAAATCATTTTATTTTTTATAGGAAGATCTTATACAATTTCCAGCAACTACACCACACCGTCGAAAATTGGAATGATAAGGATAAACAAATAGAGAGAAATGACAACAGTTAAGAAGGAAAGCAAAGCGGAACACATTCAAGACAGCAATTAAGATTTATAATACAGAGAAATACCCAAAGGAAACTTCTCCTTTACAAATCCAACGTGGGGAGCAAAAACGAAGAAATACTGCAAAAATGATGAAAGACTGAATTGGAATGGAACAATATGAAGCAACGAAAGGACATTTGTAACTCTAATCACAACCAATTTTACTAAATCATGATTACTCGCTAGTTACTAGACATTTCATCATCTCAAGAAAACACCCTAAACCATTTCCAACATCCACAACTACAATACTATTGGGTTGTCTCTCCTCCTAAATACATGAAATGACAACCCTATTTTGGACAAAAATTAAGATTTTTACATTTGCTTCATGCTAAAGAAATAAAAAAGGCCACTAGCGAAGAAAGAAAAATTGTTTGGATTGAAGAAATGTGAATGTTTTATTGAGATTCACTTGCAATTATCGATGGTATCCTCGCCAAGTTCTTAATATGTAATATTTTTTACTTCTTCTATTCATTTGTGGTTAATACTAATTGTGTAGAAATTATAATAAATTAAAATTGGGAGTTTATTCTCCTATAAATATTTTCTATATCAACTTGTGATATAGTGAATTTGATTTAGTAATTTGCCCCGTGGTTTTCCCAATATTTGAGGTTTTTATGTAAAATTAGTTTTGTCCATTTTGGAAAATATTTCGTTTTGCATGTATCTATTTCGATTAGTACTTCTCTCATCCTTATGTGTTGAAATAAAAATTTAAATATTTGGTTAATCCCAACAAATACTCCAATATTAATTAAAATGCTACAAAAAATACATAATTTGATAAGATCCCTCCGCAAACTTAAGATAAAAAACCAAAAGAGAAATGCCAACAACATACAAATATATATATATATAGAGAGAGAGAGAGAGAACCGCTACTCTGCGCCACAGAGGCAGAGTAGCTTCTTTGCGCCACAGATTAATCTGGGCCGTCCGATTATAAAAACAGCCCAGATCTATTGGTTTTTTTAAAAAAACACACCGCCGGTGAACTTGCCGGCCTCAGCCAAATCTGTTGGCCGAAGCCGGGCTGGGGAGGGAGACTGGGGCAGCGGAGCCGGGGCGGGGGGAGGGAAGGGGGAGGAGGGGGAGGGGGAGGGGGCGAGAGGGGGGCGGGCGAAGGGGGAGAGGGCGAGAGGGGGACGGGCTGAGCAGCAGGGTCCAGGGGGGGGGGGGGGGCGAGGGGTTGGCGGAGGAGGTGGGCGGAGGGGGAGGGGGTGAGGGGGGAGCGGGGCGGCTGCGAGAGGGTGGGCAGAGGAGGTGGGTGGGGGGCGAGGCGGGGGCAGGCAGTGGTGGAGGGTAGAGGCGGGCGGAGGGGGTGGGCAGGCGGAGGGGGCGAGGCAGGGGAGGGCAGAGGCGGCCATGGCCACGATCCGGAGCGAGGTGGCCTGATCTGGCCACGGCCGACCCTCGCACCCTGTCGCTCCGCCCTCCCCCTCCCCTCTGCTCACCTTCCCTCCCCCGCCCCCAACCCCGGCTCGGCTCTGCCGCCCCGCCCTCCCCTCCCCCGCCGCCCTTGCCCTTCCTCCCAGCCCGCCCTGGCCCGTCGCGGGACGCGGGCGAGGGGGAGCGGGGTGGCGACATCTGCAACTGGGTGGCGATGTGGCGGGACAACGGCATTCGTGGCACGGCGGGGCAATGGCTTGGGGTTTGTTTTTAACATTTGATCTGGGTTGTCCTTGTAATCGGACAACTCACATCAAATTTTAACTTTTTAAAAAGAAAATAGGTTAGATGTGAGCCGTCCTTGTAATTGGACAACCCAGCCCAGAACAGAATTTGGGACAAAAAAATTTTTCTGCCCTTGCTCAAAAAACACTACCCATATATATATATATATATGGGTAAAGGTTTCTGCACAAGAGACAAGAAACCCTTACATGCGCCAGGACAATCTGGGCCGTCCTTATGATCGGACGGCCCAGATTTGATGAAAAAAAATTTTCCACCACCCCCCTCCTTCGCCAGCGGCCGGGATCCGGCCGCGGCCGGCCGGCCGGGGGTGGGCGAGGCGGGGCGAGGGCGGCATGGGGGGCGGAGGCGGAGCGCCGCCGCCGTGGCGGGGAGGGAGGGCGCCCAGATCTGGCCGCCGCCAGATGCGGGCGGGCAGCCGCGGCCAGATCCGGCTGCGACAGGCCGGACCTGGCCGTCCCCCGGCCAGATCTGGTCGGGGGACGGCCAGGTCCGGCCTGTCGCGGCCGCATCTGGCCGGCGGCGGCCAGATCTGGCCGCAGCCGCGCCGCGGCCGGATCCGGCCGGGGGTGGGCGAGGCGGGGCGAGGGCGGCATAGGGGGCGGAGGCGGAGCGCCGCCGCCGTGGCGGGGAGGGAGGGCGCCCAGATCTGGCCGCCGCCAGATGCGGGCGGGCAGCCGCGGCCAGATCTGGCCGCCGCCGGCCAGATCTGGTCGCGGCTGCCTGCCCGCATCTGGCGGCGGCCAGATCTGGGCGCCCTCCCTCCCCTGCCACGGCGGCGGCGCTCCGCCTCCGCCCCTCCATATCATCTGGACCGTCCTTCTAATCGGACGGTCCAGATCAAATTAAAATTATTTTTTAAAAAAAACTAATAAATCTGGGCCGTCCTTGTAATCGGACGGCCCAGAAAATTGTGGCGCAGAGAGCCGATTTCCTGCCTCTGGCGCAGGAAATCGACTTTCATATATATATATATATATATATATATATATATATATATATATACTACTACTACTACTACTACTACTCTGTGCCGGAGGTAGAGTAGCTTTTTCTATGCCATAAATTAATCTTCGTCCGATTATAAGCACGACCTAGATCTATTCGGTTTTTTACAAAAAAAATACGCCGCCGGTGGACTTGCTGGCTGCGGCCGGATCTGGCAGCCGGAGCCGGGCTGGGAGGGGAGAGCAGGGGTTGGCGGAGCCGGGCCCGGGGCGGGGGAGGGAAGGGGGCGGATGGGGAGGGGGCGAGAGGGGGGCGGGCAGAGGGGGAGAGGGCGAGAGGGGGCGGGCGGAGCTGCAGGGTGCGAGGGGGAGGGTGAGGGGCGGGCGGAGGAGGTGTGTAACACCCCAAATCCGGTCCACACTCGTGAACCGAACCGGCATGTTACAGGCCCCGGTTAGGTCGGCTAACCCGAACCTAACTCGTGCGGATCCAATCTCGGCGTCTTAAGATGAAGATCCAACTTGCTATATGTATGTATGAATGCATAAAACCCTAACAGGATACTACATGGATGACATGCAACCAAGTTTCACACCAACACAATTACGATTAAAATCGATGAAAATTCTGAAATAAAGCGAACAGGATTTCCCCCTAAAGGTGCAATTAGGGTCCACCCTGTCAAAATAAAATATATATATATGTATAAATATATACACATGCATCCATGATTTCATTCACACAACATCTAACATATTATGAATTCATTCTGAAGCTGGGGTTTCAACCCACCATGCTTCCATTGCGCATCTCTGATCGTATTCACATTCTATCATGTCTCATGCATTGGAACACGTCATTCACAATATAATAACATAACAACACAAAATTAAACATTCAAAAATCTAACATGTGTGTGTGCAGAAGACCTCATTGCTCCTCCGTCCTGGCCGGCCCATCCGTCTCGTGCTTATCACCTACATATATATAGGAAAAACGTCAGTAACAAGCGTTACTGGTCCGGAAAACAAAATAACTATACCAAACTGGCTATGAGAGCAAACTCTCATCTGAAAGAAATCATCATACTCCACGTGAACACTCTGAAGGGCACTACTGAGGAGCCACTGGGCTGCAGACCCGGTAGCATCCCGAACTTACTAATCTGCTGCTGGTACTGTGCTACTCTCAGCACTTCTTTTTCAGTACTTCTCATGAAACTTTATCCTAAGCCCTCTCCGAACCTCCATATCTCTCCTGGCCTTGAGCACGAAGGCCGAGTACTCTCAGGCAGTCGCCTTTAGTACCCTTTGAACCACAAGTCCGGACATGCGCTGTACTAAACAGTACCCGTAAACCTCCACGTTCTCCGGGTGTGAGGAACTCAAACGCGGAGTTGTCAGGATCCCTCGGGAATGGAACAGTCCGCTGGCACTAATCCAGAGCCCGCTTTGACTGTCACGGCATCCTCTGCATGGTACGTGCAGTCGGTTTCTCCATCTCTCGTCTCACTGAAAACTCGATAAAACTATATATATAGGCCTGGGAAGGGATTCATATAATAGGCCCGAAGGCAACTTGTGGTGGAGCTTGTTTTCGAAATCATCCTCGAGGGATCTCATCCTCGAGGGGTTATTAATCCGGAAAATATTCGATTAAATGACCCGAGTTAAGTGGGATCCAACAAAACACCACTTAACCCGTCCTGCAAATAATAACATAAACATGCAATAGAAAAGCGTAAAACAAGACGAGTCCTAAACGGACCTGGTAGAAGCTCCAAGCGTGTCATCGCGCCTAGGCGGCGAGCTCCTACTCCGTACCTACACATCAAAACTAAATACTAACGCCCGCTAACTAAATGATGCATCAAACTCAACACACATCAATCACAATTCAATCATCAACAATCCAGCAACAGTTAAATAATCATGAATTTAAATAATTCTAACTCATCCTAGTCATACCAATTTTATTGTGTTTTTCTAACTTCTGTCGTGATCCATTATCATGATCCAACTCGATCTATCTCATTAGATCACCTACATTCACCCATCCAAATCATGCATGTAACTTATCATTTTATCCCTAATTAGTCATTAATCACATCATGCGACTCATCGTTTCATCCATCATTAAACATTAATCACATCACTAATCATAAATATGAAAATAATTCTACTCATCCTATTCCTACCAATTTTATTGTATTTTTCCTAAGTTACATTACTCGATTATCCTGCTCAATCTACTTACTTCATTAAATCACTTAACCTCCATTCACTATCAATCACATCATAAATCCTAGCATGCTGTGCTAACAATCATTATCAACTTTAAATAATCAAGTCGGAGGTAATTATACCTCACGTCGTCGGCAATCGGCGACGGTTAGGGTTCCGTCGCGCGCCTCGAAGCTCGAATTCGGCGCTCCTCGGCGTCCGAAGCTCGATCGGGCTCCACCGGGTGAGCCCCGCGGAAGATCCGGTGAATTCCGGCGAATTCCAGAAATTCCGATTTCCGGCGGTTTCCCGGCAGTTGCGGGCGGTTTTCCGGCGACTTCCGGTGGTTTTCCGGCGACTATTGCCGGTGGCGTCTACTAGCCGGAAAGGGGTCGTGTTGGGTACCCTCGGAACCGGCTCGACGAGCCCGACTCATCTATGAGGTCGACGTGGTCGGCCGAGGCAGTGGCTCGCCGGAAATTGGCTAAAACAGGGCCGGCGGCGATGGGTCGCTAGATCCGGCCGGCCACGGCGGCGATGGCCTCCGCTCCGGTCGGGGAAGGCTGCTAGGGGGTCGAAGGTGCTGTGGCGACCGATCGATCACGGCGGCGTTGGTCGCCGGCGGCGGAATCGGCGACGGGAGCGCAACGCGGGCGCGGCGTCGCGGCGTGGCTTCCTCGCGTCGCGGCGGCCCGATGGCGGCCGGGCTTGGTCGGGGCAGCATGGCGACGGCGTCGCCGAGCTGGGCGGCGTCGGTCGACGGCCGGGCGGCGCCGACAGCGGCGGCGGTGGCGCGCGAACGGGGGCGGCGCGGCACGAGGGTTTGGGCGTGGGGGAGAAACGTCGGGGGTGTGTGTGGTGGCAAACTCGTAAATAATACTTGACTCGTCTCCGGCTCGAGTCAAGTATCATAACTAACTCGTATTAAATCCTAAAAAATTTCATAAAAATCGGGAAAAATCCCGTAAAATCAAACAACACCAAAAAAATTATAATGACATGCTCTAGAACTATCAACCCACCCAAACTGCCCGAACGCGTCCTAACGCGGTAAACGGCCTAATATTAATTCTACGATCCACTATATATAAAAGTAAATAAAAAAAAATGACTGGCATACTCTCATATATCTGATAACTCATTCTGTTCTGCTGTATTCATGACGTTATCATCATATATTTGGGTACGCATGACCCTCATAGCTCATACACGAGACCGGCGTCGGCTCGGTACACGTGTCCTGAAACTGACTCAACTCGAAAAATAACGGTCGACCCGACCGGTTCTGAATATAAAACCCTAACTCGAATCGTGGGTTTTACAAGGTGGGCGGAGGGGGAGGGGCGAGGGGGAGCGGGGAGCGGGGCGGCCGCGAGGGGTGGGCGGAGGAGGTGGGCGGGGGGCGAGGCGGGGGGCAGGCGGAGGGGGTGGGCAGGCGAAGGGGCGAGGCGGGGGAGGGCGGAGCCGGCCACGGCCAGATTGGTGTAGAAAGACCGTGTAGAAAGAAACATGTTACCGGCCAATCCAAAAATGGAGGAGAGAACTTTGAAAATAGAAAAGACCGTGTAGAAAGAAACATGTTACCGGCCAGATTGGTGTCATGGTAGACGCTCCCACGGAGTCCCCCGACGGCGTTGCGGCCAAACCCCTCGGCCTGCGCGGCCAGCCCCGCAGCGCCCCGTCCACTCGACCATACGGCGTCGCCGGCATCTTCCCAGCAAAAGTGGCAGGGCCGGGGGCACTCGGCCTGCGGGATCTGCCCCTGTAAATGAGATGGGTAGTCGTGACCAGGGTGGCAGTAATTGGGATTGGACCAGTCGCCGACGGCTGATCTCTGTGTCCCTAACGCGTTCAACTGCCGGCTAGTTTTGTCCCTCTAGACTACGGCTGACTGTCCCACGGAGTTCATTAATCATTGCCCACAATTCGTCCATTAGTCCGCCGTGTCCCTGCCCATTAATAAGTAAATAACATTTTTTAGAGCCGTAGATGCCGTGAACATGTTTTTTTTTGTCCCGGTGGACATATATGTGTATTGTGTCCACCATATGGTTGCATGAATCGGAATCGGAATCGGAATCGGTTTTCCAGGGAGTCGGAATCGGAATCGGAATCGGTCTGAATCGGCCAAGAATCGGTTCAGTTGAATCGGTCCAAATTAATTTAATCGGTCATATATAATAATTTGACAATTTATAATATAAATATATTAAAATTAGGTATTGATGTTATTTTGATATTATTCTGTATATTATAGTTTCTGATATTTTTAAATATTTTTTAATATTTTTTTTAAATTATTTAGAATTAATTATTATTTTTGACTCGAGTTAGACTCGAGTCAACTTTTAATTACGAGAATGCCACTCTTTACCCCTGCCGCCGCCGCCGCCGGCCCGGTCGGCGGCGAGTCTCGAGGCGGCGATGTCGGAGGATGTCGGCAGCCCGGTCGGACGAACAGTCAGCGGCCCGTAGCCGGCGGCGAGGCGGCCTGGAGCGGCGACGAGTCGGCGGCGAGTCGCGGCGATTCGTGCGTCACAGCCCGATTCGGTCCGGCCACACTTCGGCGGCGATGTTGCGAGGTCGGCGGCGAGGTCGGTAGCCCGGTCGGCGGCGAGCCCGGAGTCGGGGAGCACGGCGGAGGGCGGAAACGGGGCGGCGGCGGGCGGACGAGCGGCGGCGGCGCGGGGGGAGCGGGTTTGATTTTAGGTTTTTAAAATCCAAATTACCATTTTACCCATGCTTAAATAATTTAATAAAAATCATACCTAGGGTATTTTAGTAATTTCATTAAAAAACCGATTCCGATTTAAATCGGCCGATTCCGATTCCGATTTAAATCGGTCGGAATCGGCCGATTTCTGCAACACTGGTCCACCATTGTCCCTTCCATGTATATTAATAATTAATAACGAAGAAAAATATTTTTAAAGATCTCTTAAGAATAATTATATCGTAATTTGTCATTCAATTTTTTAGTGATATTTTATCTTTGAATAATTGTTTTTTATTTATTTGCATATATTTTTTACAAGTTTTTCACTCCTCAATATATAAATTAAAATAATATTAAAAATTATTTATGTTATTCTATAAAATAACATCTTCACGTATATATTTTTTAATGAATTTAATTTATGTTTAATAAAATTATTTATTTATGATATTACCATTTATACGTTAGTTTGACCGTTTGTTCATAATAGACGGACATGAATATTAGTGAATAGCAAAGTAAACATAGACGGACATGACACTTTTTAAATTAATTGATATGACGTAGGACTCATCTTTGCTGTTACTACTATTTTTCATGGTTGCCAATTATTTTCACGTAGTATTGGTTAAAATGATAGCATTCTCGTAATTTTTAGGAGATATTTAATAAAAAACTAAAAGATTTCCTCATCTCCTTTCAAGAAGCTTGTGCCCAGTAAGCATTCCATTGGTTCTAACCGAACTAAATGTTTGGTGGGTCATAGCTTGGCTAACAGGTTAGACTAATCGAATCGTTTCTACCGTGTCAATCTAGATTGGTATGGCTTAATTTGAAGAGAGATTGGTCTTGAAATTTTTTTAAAAAACAAGTTAAATAAGAATTGTTCACCGTATAATATACTTTTTATATAATGTTAAATAAGACAAGAAATCTTTTCAAAGGTCGATAGCGTATAAAAAATAATATTCATTCTCAGCGTCGACCATATCTGCCCAGCCTGTTTAATGAGGGGCCCATGAGCCGGTTTGGGTCGGTGCCTTTAAGAAGTTGACCAATGCAACTCATTACTTTGAGTAATTGGCAGGGCCTCCTCTAACACACCGTTTCGGATTATTCGTAAACCAAATTGGATATATTATTGGTAACCAAATTATTCGTTAATTTATTTGATTCAGTTAAAATTGACTTAAGTTTAACCTTGGCGTTTTAAGATGATGATGCAAGTATTTAATGTATGAACGTGATATTTAGGTGTTGTAGTGGTTCTAGATATATCACCTAAGTTTAACCTTGGCATCTAAAAATAGTGATGCAAGTATTTAATGAATGGATGAGATATTTACGTGCTATAGTAGTTTTAGATATATGCTATGATATGCAATTGTGTGCAAAACAAACCAAATAAGTAAAAAGTTCAAAGAAAATAACTATTTTTAAAATAAAATGGAAAGAATCTCTCATAAAAGTGCAATTGAGACTACCTTGTCAACAATAAACTATATATATATATATAAACCAATAAAAACAGAAAATGTAGCAAAAACATGATATTTTCTTTCAACATTTTAATTCTATTCATTTTGTATCTTTTGAGCCAAATCTAGACTCCATTGTCCAACCTGTTCAGTTCTATTCACAATTTTTAATCACATGCAAAATATTTTATCAATTCATAAAAATGATGTTTAATTAGCATCATTCACAACAATTCATCATTCAACAATATCAATTTCATTCGGCAGGTACATGTGTGTATAATTACATTATTACTCCTCTACCGTCTCGATAGCGTTCAATCCTCCAATTTCTTATTGACATAGATAATAGAAAAAGGTCAATAATGAATGTTGATGGTCTAGAAATAACTAATAACAAACCGGCACAGGAGAACTGACCCTCCTTTTAAAGTAAAGTATTCTTATACTTCTCATAAAATCTCTCATAAGGGTGCTAATTAGGAGCTGTCAGCCTCAGCTCAACAACGTCCCGTTTTATCTCATCTCATTCTTTTACAACTTTAAAACTATTTCTTGTATAGGAAAATCAATTTATGTTCTTTCAACCATATACATCCTCCGTATAACTCTTAGCCTTGAGCACAAAGGCCGAGTACTCTCAGGTATGCACCTTCAGTACCCTTTAAAATTACAAGTTTAGACATGCGCTATATTGCAGTACCTATAAAGCTCTACACTTCTCCGAGTTTGAGGACCTCAAAGGTGGAGTTGTAAGGATCCCTTGGGAATGGAACGATCCGCTTAATAATCTAAAGCCTGCTTTGACTAACACGGGCCCGTTCACATAGGGCCCATTCCCTTGTCTCACATCTCACTTAAAACTCAAGAAAACTACATGTACATAGGCCTGAGTAGGGATTGTAATATAATAGGCCTAAAGGCATCGTGATCTGGATTTGAGTTTTCAAAAATAAACTCGAGGGATCGCATCCTCAAGGGTTATTAATCTAGAAATTTCATTCGACTAAATGATCTGTGTGGAATGGGATACAATAAATCCACCACTCAACACGTTCACTTACTTGTTAAAACAAATCACGATAGAGTAAAAGAATCAAACTAGAAACGAGTCCTAAACAGACCTGGTATATGCTCCAATCGTGTTCACGCGCCTAGGCGGTTAACTTCTACTCCGTACCTACACATCAAAACTAAAAGCTAATGCCCGCTATGATGCATTGACACATCTTATATCACACACATCAAGACACTCATCACATCAAGTCACACACATCAATCCATATATGATTTTCTAGGCTACGTTGCATTTAATTAATAATATATGCTTAATTTACTTAATTAGTTCCTTAACATTTATTTTAATACAATTCAAATCCCACAATTCATCTTTATTCCCAATAAAAATATTTATAATATCAGTCAGTCAAATCCTAGCATGTTGTACTAATAATTATCACTTTTAAGTAATTAGGTCAGAGTTAATTATATCTTGCGTCGTTGGCAATCGACGACGACTAAAGTTTGTCACACAGTTCGAGACTCAAATACGGCATCCGAAGTTTGATCGGGTTCGACTAGATGAATTCAACGAATTTCAGTAAATCTGGTTTTATGGCTATTTTCGAAGGATTTTCTGGCAACTTTTTGGACGAGGCAATCGTGGCTATGGGTTGACACTGGTTCGGCGAAGTTGATCTGATTTTAATGGTGGTGAGGGTGGCAGCGGTAGTGACGATCGCCGACAGCAGCGGTGAGTAGTTCGAGGTCGGTTGGCTCGTCCAATCGACCCTTGGCCGGCCTCAGTGGTGGATCTGAGTGTGGGGGAAAAGCTCAGCTAGGTCGAGGGAGAGTGCATCAGCGGCACAACAGTGAATCGGTGCCAAGACGTGCAGCGCTAGGACTCAGCGTCGAGGCATTGTGGAGGCCGGACGGCGGCTGGGAAGGCTTGGGACGGCACGACGATGGTGCGGCGGCCGAAGGGGATGCCTAGGTGAGGACATGGGCGGTGTTGGGGGTTAGGGGAGGAAAGGGTTGGGGTGAGGTCTCAGGGCAATCTGGTAAATAAAAGTTGATTTGATTTCAACTTGAGTCAAAAATAATAACTAACTCGTAATAAATTCTAAAAGAATCTAAAAAATATAGGAAATTTTCATAAAATATAATACACCCCATAACATTAAAATGACATGCTCTATAACTAATAACCCACTCAAACCGCTATACAATGCATCCTAATGCGTTATTTGACCTAAAAATAATTATACAATCAAATACATAAAAAAAACCGCATACTATCATATACTCTGATAACTCATTTCTTATTATTTTTCTAATATTATCATCATAGGTACAAACACTTATTGCTCATAACGCACGGCTGGCTTCAGCTCACTACGTGAGTCATGAAACTGACCTGACTTAAACTGACTAGTTCGCTAATGTAAAATTTGGACTCGAGTTACGAGTTTTGCACCGGGAATATTTTTGCTATCTATAAAAGAGATTGAAAAAATTGTAAAAAGTTTGTAAAAGGCTACTAATCAAAAGAGTCCATTGACGTTGTATAAGAAATAACTATCTATTAAGTTTCAAATTTGATAACTAATTACCTATTAACTATATTTTTATAGACATGAGATTTTTTAATTGGTGGGCTTTTAAGATCTTTTTTGGTAGCTTCTTAAAAAGTTTCCTCCTACAGATCCCTCTCCCTTCCTTTTTATTTAGATCGGATTTTGGGTTGGTGTCGGTGACGAATCTCATCAAATTTCTAAGGGTACTCATCTAAACAAAATTCGTTTCAAATAGAGAAAACTGGATTCGGATGTGAGAATTTGGGATTTAAATTGATTATAGTATATAGTTTAGCACAATGGAAGACCATATAATTTGCCGGCTAAAAGATACTATCATTTTTCGACGGCAGCCTTCTAGAGAAGTTGAGCGCAATGGAAGACCGCTCTTGCCGCCGGAGACATGGATGCCTCATGAAATAGAACACAGTGACTACAACCACCAATCGAAATGGTGTCACCAACAAAAAAATGGCGGCAACCAAGCATAAGGTGACGAGCAGACACGTTGCTCTTGGGTCTCTTCCACTCAACAGAGACAACAGTCGTTCTCCTTGGGTAACGAAGTCGCCTGCAAACTTCAGCGACCTTCCCACCGCAGCTCTCATGCGATCGCACCTCATCCTCACACTGTCTGTTGGCATGGACGTTGGGAAGGTATCGAATTCTTCGACCAACTCGTCCGGGTGAACGTTTGTGCAATATAGTTGAGGGTCCAACTCGGGAGGTCGGGTCGACTCGTCTCCATGGTAGCAGAGCCTGATCAACCCTAAGATAGAAAGAAGCAAGGGAGTATCAATTGTGGGTAGAGCACAAAGAAAAGGAAGATGAAGTGGACTAGAGTTGTAGCATTGGGGTCCTTCCAATTGCAAATATGTTGCCACCATCTTCATAACGTTGTCAGTCCGTTCACAAGATGATTCTATAAGCATTGATCCCGCTCTTGCGCATGCTCCACATTGATGATTCGAAATCGTTCCTGGCCTTGTTTAAGTTCTTCCTCTCACAATCGAGCACGCATTCGACCACCTCCTTCCTTAGACATGGCCGTGCTCGCCCAAATCTGAGGCAGACGATCTCAACTGCTCGAAATCTCAAATGTTTTAGTTCTTGGAAGCTTGCTAGAGGGTGCAGATAGTGCAATTCCTGTAGCAAAGTTTGGGAGTAGAGATGGATCATTCTGGGGAGAGACGATGGGCATGTGAATCTGATTGCAAGGTGCAGCTCGCCCATCTTCACCCCGGACGGATGTAGCACTAGTAGTGGGTATGCGCAGTTGTAAACTCGGTTGTTCTCAAGTGTGGAAAGACGGATTCTCACTTTCCCAACCTCGGAGTCCTTCGCCGACACTTCTCTGTTTCTCAATTGGCAGTTATCGAACATTGAGATTGTGATCACTGTGCATGGATCGAACATCTCCCATGATGTATTTCTTTCCAAATCGGCTCCAAGCTATCTACAATCGTCCTGGTTAGCACCAATTTCTGCCCATACTTTGCAAACACAGTAGGCATCTGTTGTTGATAGCCCATCTCTGGTTTTCTTCGTTGGCAAAAGACCTCTAGCGCCCAAAATCCCCACTTCTAGAGCGCCCATTCTTGGCTTCCATAGCTCTCTTGCACTTGGTTGGATGTCGCTAATGAAGTCCAAAGGCTCATTCATAACATGGTATCCACCTTCCAATCAGAAACCAAGATTGGGCTCCCTAATCCAGAGACAGACTTCTCCATGGCCACATCCTTTTCAAGTTCATATCACATCTTGGTCACCATGGAATCATGACCAAGCCTTCTCTTGATGTTTGGTTAATGGAATCATAGCTGCCAAATAGCTCACTCTTATTGACGGCTACCATGACTTCAAGAGATACAATTAGGGGCTCCTCGAATGGCTCTGCTGCAACCAGCAGCAAATTTTCGACCGAGGATTCCCAGCCGAGTTACGGGCAACCTTGGTTATCAGGGTTCGGTTCCCCATCGTCACCTTCACAAACACCTCTGCCGACCTGCTCTTGTTGGATGACTGAACGCCATTGGCCTCGACGACGACATAAACGAGGATGGAAGCAGACCTTTGGGCCTGCATCGTCAATTGCTTCTGGGAGCTCCACCTCCTGCAAGCCCCACCAAGCAGCCAACTATATCTCTCCCCTCGTCTTGATTCCATCCATGTCTTCCAATCAGTACCCACTGCGGGGCGACACAGGCATCGGACGGGACGCATATTGGAACTTCACAGAGATTGATCAAGACCCTGCCTAGTGTTACGGGGTT
>JAURVB010001384.1:0-11154 GCA_033002965.1 Piper betle | reverse complement strand
CGTGAGGATTAAATTTTAAAATCAATAAGAAAGAAACTAAACAAAAATTAAACTTTAATTCGGCTGACAAGTCCCCTCGGCTAGATGGGGAAGCACAGGCAAGGTCGCCGGGAATTGGTTGCGAGGGTCATTCCTACGTCAGAAAAAGATCCTACTCTCTTCGTCGATCAGTGTAGGGTTAATCTCACGTGTGTGGATGTCGGCTTGGGATGGTAAATGGCCAAAAATGGAAGACAACGGCAAAAAACAAGGGTGACAGCGGTGGGGGAAGAAATCACGGCCGTCCTAGGTGGCGACGGGTTCTAATATGGCTGGGGAAGGTAGATAGGTGGTCGAGGGTGACGAGGTGACCACCCAATTGAGGTGGCGACGCTCGCCGGCGGTGGAATCCCTGATACGAGGGCAGCCGCTAGGCAGGTGATGCGGGCGTCGCCGCAGCTGGAAGACGGCCGGAGTTGGTCGAGGCGACACTGCAATGGCATGGCAGGGCTGGTCGGTGACGATTGACAAGGGCCGGAGGTGGTAGGCGGCGGTGGTAGCTGGAGGGCGCTAGGAGTCAGGCACAGAGCATGCCGGAGGAGAAGAAGGAAAAAATTACCTTGGGTGGCAAACTGCGTAAATAATGCTCGACTCGACATAGCTCAGGTTAAATAATAATACCAAATCTTAAATAACACCTGACTCGATACTGCCTCGAGTTAAAAATAATTCGAACTCGTAATAAATCTTTAAAAAATAATTATTTTAATGGGTTATGGGTAAAATTACTAAACTAACTAATTATTGTATGAAATCGCCACGAGTAATAAAAAACACGGTAATGATAAACGGTCGATAATTAATCGGCGTAATTCAAGCGATTAAGTTAAATCGGAGGGTTATAAGTAATTAATAAAATAAAGATTTTACCTTTACCATATTAAATTTAATATTAGGTAAATAAAGTGATTATTTTAATAACGAGTTAGTAATGTAGAAAATGGGTTATTAAACTATAGTCGGGTAACAATCACTCGCGTCGAACCTAAATAGCATAATGAAAATAAATAAAGTTTGAAACTTTATTGAGTCGAATAATTTAAAATAATTATATTAATAATATTTTTGAATAATATAAATTATTTTAAATAATTTAATTGAATCAACTTAATTAATTAAATTCCTGTAAATAATAGTAGTGATTAAAAATTATAACTGTCAACTAAATCATCAAGATCAGGGTTAAATAATTATCACCGCAAAAGAAAATTAAATACTTGTTTATTAGTAATAATTATTTTATCAATTGTTAGGTATTAATTATGATTTAGATAATTAATTTAAAATGTGAAGTAGGATTTACATGATTATGTCACAGGAATAATTAATTATCTCACTAGATTTGTTGATAATTTAATATTTAATATTTTTGAAAATGATATATATATTAGATATTTAGTTGTATGCATTCCTACTCGAATAAAATTATACTTATGTATAATTTTATATTCTCGTTCAGATTAGGATCATTGGTCGCAGCTACGAGTTCGAAATATCCAGGTCCGTATAATCATTTGAAATGTTGTACTTTCCCTTGTTGGTAGCCCTGGTCGGCCTGAGCCCAGTTTCAACTACCATACGCTGTAACGCAATCGAGGTTAAGGAATTGTCTCAGTCCGACACGGGGCCGCACCTTTAAAATTAATATGCGTGTTTGTATAATTATTTGAAATGTTATATTGTCTGTATAATTAATTGGAATGTTGTATTGTCCGTATAATTATTTAAAATGTTATATTTTCCCAAATTGGTATAACTATATGAAATGTTGTATTTTCCCAAATTAGTAGCCTTTGTTGACAGCTTATCTCAAAATGAGCTGGGAGACGATTTTTAACCTCAAAATAAATTGGGGGACCATGACTAATCTCAAAATGAATTGGAGACTACTTAATCTCAGAATGAGCTGGGAGACGTTTTCTAATCTCAGAATGAGCTGGGAGACAATTTTTAATCTCAGATTGAACTGGGAGACCATGACTAACCTCAAAATGAATTGGGGGACTACCTAATCTCAGAATGAGCTGAGAGACAATTTTCTAATCTCATAATGAACTGGGAGACCATGACTAACCTCAAAATGAATTGGGGACCACCTAATCTCAGAATGAGCTAGGAGACAATTTTCTAATCTCATAATGAATTAGTGAGACAATGACTAACCTCAAAATGAATTGGGGGACCACATAATCTCAGAATGAGCTGGGAGACAATTTTCTAATCTCAGAATGAACTGGGAGACCATGACTAATCTCAAAATGAATTGGGAGACCACCTAAGCTCAGAATGAGCTGGGAGACGATTTCTAATTTCAGAATGAACTAGGAGACCATGACTAATCTCAAAATGAATTGGGAGACCACCTAATCTCAAAATGAGCTGGGAGACGTTTTCTAATCTCAGAATGAGCTGGGAGTCGACTTTTACTTATCTCAAAATGACTTGAGAGACAAATTACTAATCCCAAAATGACCCGAGGGATAATTACTCTTTACTTGTGTAATAATAATAATATATAATAATAAGTAAAATGATAATATGGATTATATTGACTTGTTTTATTTAATTATGCGGCTTAGTGGTTTTATCACTAATGCGGAATTACCTCCGCAGGTGAGCACCTTTGAGACTAAAGAATAGAGTGTGGTTGGTGGTTCTTTTACCAACCCAGGTATGGTGAATCGATAATAATGTTGGACTTCCTTATTATTCTCTTGTGTTATAAATGTGGCTATGGGAAACAGTCCGAGACTGTGGGACGGTTATTTTAAATTTTAGAGAACATGATTTATTGTTATGATTTACATTATATGTTGTAAGACTAGTTGCTGTATTTCAGTTCATGTTCTGGAATATTACCGTTACATCAATTATATTTTTAAGTAACACCCGGTCCGGTTCGAGCGGTTCGTTACATTGGTTGTCCTACCAAACACACTTATTCAATCCGAAGTGAAGAGTAATTCTTTGGGATGGCAATCACATGCCGGGAAAAAATTATTTTCACATATCACAATTTAAAGCATATTTTAGAAAACATATAGCAATTTTAGCCGAAAAAGTCATCAATAAATAAATATAAAATATATTACACAATGCGCAATGAAAAAATAAAAAAATGTTATGGAGAAAAGTGAAAAAAAATTTGGAGTGAAAATTGTAGAAAGAGAAAAATCTAAAAACAAAGAGATGTAAAGAATAAAAGATAAAAAAATGATAAAGGAGGATAAAATATTGAATAAAAAATCTCAAAAACTAAAAAAATCAATGATTTTAACAATAAAGGAGTGAATTACAAAAATAAGGAGGCAAATACTATGTGTAAGATGGAAAATTAAATAATCAAATTATAATAGACCCAAAAATATGAAAAACAAAACTAAAGATATGAATATAATTACCTCATAATTATTTATGTTTTTTGGCATGATTATCTTTTGGAAAAAAATGTTTTACCGGTCAATAGAAAAATATTTCGAGGGATATTATTGGCATATTTATAAGAATGAGATGAGATACAACATTGTAGAAAATGAAAATAAAATTTTATAGTGAAAATATTAAAAAAGGGTAAATTTAAACAAATGAGGTGTAAATATTAAAATATAAAACAATGATAAAGGAAATAGAATATTGAATAAAAAATCACAAAAATTAAAAAAATCATTGATGTGAATTATAGAATTTGAAAGACAAATATTTTGCATAAGAAAGAAAATTGAATAGTCAATGTAAAATAAAATAAAAACTATAAAAAGGAAAATTAAACCGCATAATATAATTACCATACAATCATTTATACCTTTTAGGGTGGTAGTAAAACTCCAGTTTTTGGTTAGGGTTTTACCTTCTTATAGGTTGCCGATTTAAGCCAATCTTGAGTCAGTTCGAGTGAGCTCGAGCCAAAACAATTACAATAATATAAGTATGGGACCAGATGGCCGTATGAGTATGTTATAAAGGTTGAGTATACCCGACATGCAGATGATAAGAACATGAGTTATCAGTGTATACTGAGGTATATAGATTTGTTTGTTTGTATATGTTAGCCAACCTAGATCTAGGTCATTGTAACGTTTAGTATCCGTTTTAGATTTTTAGGGTATCTCATTGCTTGCATCGTAGGGATTTCAGATCATCAGATTGTACCCCTATGGGCCCAGCTTGATTGAGTCACAGATTTTCACTTAATTGAGTTCAGGGTTTGAGGCTTATTTAGCCTTCTTACCTCGATCCCTGCATATAGAGTTACTTTTAGGACTCAAGTCAGTTTCGACTTTGGACGGTCTCAATCCGAACTTTTCGTCTATATGTATGTTACACGTAACCATAGGTGGGCCTCCCTAGACCATTGAGTTGTTGAATGCTCGCTGTGCCATGTGGCAAAATCTAAGCCATCCACTCAAACCTAGCATCTCTATTTGATTTCCAAAGATATCCCACATTTTCATAGCCTTACATCCATAGAGCCGCCACCACTTCGGGTCACACCCGCGAGTCTCCGCCTCATCCCTGGCCACCGGACTGGCACCCCCATAACTGCCATGCGACCGTCTTTCTATTCGTGTCCTTCACAACCACTAGCGCTGCCGTAGTTGCAGGGCAACAGAGTTCTTGGCTTGGTTTCCGCTCGCAGCAGCCATTCGAGTCTTTTCAGCATCGGCAAGCCAACTCCGGCCGATTTGACCACCCCTGATAGCTTTCCCTGGTCAAGATCTTCCATTGAAACCGACACTGGCCTCCACTGTGGCCGTGTTCTGCCACCGGCGACGTCCCAACACACAATGGCAATGCCGCCCCTTTTTGGCCGATCTCCAGCCAGCCACTAGTCGGACCTGCCGATTGGCACCACCATCATGTTCCTTGTTACGTGGACCATTGATCCCGACCAGCGGCAACCCCAACCGCGTTGCTGTTGGCATGACCAGGAGGAGATCAAGATCACCATTGCCTACAAGATCAGATATTTGACAAGATTCCACCAGTGCAAGATTAGTAATTGCTATTAAGAGTTAGTTAGAGCTTATAGGAGGAGTCATCCCAGATTTCAGGAGATCAATGTGGGCTCAGCATAGTTCACCATCGTATGTGTCACCACCATGATCTAGATCCTTATAGATAAGCACACATGGTTGGACAACCTGAGCCGAGTTGTTAGCAACCACCTCTAGGGAGACAAACACATAGAGGAAGACACGTCAAAGACAAAAGTGGATTCACGTTGTACATGATCATGACCAGACACTCAACATTTGTATAGCACAACCACGATCTAAGTAGCACATCCACTGTCCGAGTAGTACAACCACCATACATGATAGACAATCATTGTCTGAGTTGTAGAACCACTGACTATGATGCACTACCAACACCTGAATGCACACTACTACCGTACGAGTATGCAGTTATTGTGGAAGCAAAGGTCAAGTAGTTACCTCACCCTATACGAGGTCAACTACTTGAGGATATTCTTAGCCTTGCACAGAGACAGCATGCACAGCATTTGGAGCCGAATAGGATTAGAATTGAGGACATGGTACAACTACAGTGGCATCAATAGCGCAAAGGGGAGTTAGGAGCACTTGGGTTGTTCTGATGCGATGACAAATGATTGACTTCATCACTCATCTTGCATACCATTGTCATGATCTGACATCCTCTGGTCAAATGTGTATTGCAAGATAGTCTTATCAGATAGTATTAGTGACAATCCTGAGATAGATATACATAGACAAAGCAGAGAACATGGCAGTATGACCTCCATATGGGATGATGACAATGATCAGATTGCTCAGTTCACCATAATAGTGCATCCATAGGCCCACAACTAGGGTACAAAGTGAAGATGATCAGACACATAGTTTAACTCATTTAGTGATTGTCTCAACCAGCAAGAGGAGCTTGACTCACATTGGAGCCTTTGGCTTAGATGCTGGGTTCAGTGAGGGAGTGTACTTCGGGGAGAAAGTGATTTCTTTATGCTATGCTTGCACAATTAGATTCTTACCCTTAGTCGTAAGTTTGAGACTTTTCCCGAGTATAGGAGGTACCTTCGTGGTATTATTTAGGGCTTGAAGTGTAGGTAGTAAGTTGCAGATTGATTTTGAGGCAACGACTACCCTAGCTTGGAAGCGATGCAGGTAGGGACTTCAAGTCAAATGAGACTACACTAACCTGACAAAGGGATGCTAGTGTATGTCTCCTCCTAACTAACGGCTTTTGTAAACCCGTGACTCGAGTCAAAGTTTTACGGGAGCGAACTAGTCGGTTCAACAGTCTGTTCGAGTCGAGTCAACTTCATGGATCGCCAGATGAGTTGAGGCCAGCTGAGAGTTATGAGCGATGAGGGTCATGTATGCTCAAGTATATGATGATAACGTAAAAAGATGATGAAAAATGGGTTATCAAGTATATGGAGGTATGTAGTATTGATTGTTATTTTTATTTGATCGTAGAATATTTTTAGGGCCGAATGACGAATTAGGACGTGATATAGGAGAGATTGGGTGGGTTATTAGTTATAGAACATATCATTTGGATGTTACTATGTTCGTCTGATTTTACAGGATTTTTCCCAATTATTCTGGATTTTTTTTAGGATTTATTAGGAGATAGTTATTATTATTAACTCGAGTTAGAGTCGAGTCAAGTTTAATTTACAAAAATGCCATCGCACGCCCCTTCATCTTCCCCAATTGTCTTTTCTTTTTCTCCAAACCCTAGCCACCCCACGCCGCCCTAACCTTGCCGTCGAGCTGCCGCCCCCGCTGCCGGAACCAACTGCCCGTTGTCCCCTCGCCGCCGGGATGCCACAGAGCCGCCTCAGCCGTCGCCACTCCGAGACTGCATTCCGCTGCTGTGTCTCGGTCGCCGACGTTTCCCCCATCATCCCGACCGCCGTCGAGGCCCGATCGGAGTACGCCGCGCGCCGCCACGCCCGTTTTCGACAACGCCACCGATAGCCATTGTCACCCCGGCTACCCTGTTTGACACCACCATCGGACCAAGCTTGTCGAGCTGGTTCTGATAGACCCCCTAATTGCCCCGTCCAAAATCATCGCCAGAAAACTGTCGGAATCCGCTGGAAAACTACCGACATTTGCCAGAAAACCTGCAGGAACCGCCGGAAAATTGGATTCGTGGGAAATTTACCGGATCATCCACCGAACGCACCCGGTTGAATCCAATCAAACTTCGGACGCCACTAGGTGCCGAATTCGAGTTTCGAGCCACGAAATGGAAACCCTAGTAGTCACCGATTTTCAACGACGCGAGGTATAAATTACTCCGACGTAAATTCTTAAATTTTATAGTTATTAGGAAGCATGCTAGACTAGATAATTAGATGAATTTTCATGTTTTTGACGTGTCTATATGTTTGTGTGTAATTTAATTAAAATTATGAAATTGGTTGATTGATGAGTGTTAAAATGGAAAGGTAAGGAATTAATTAGGTGAACTAATTAATTACCCTGATTTCATGAAACGCAGATTGAAAACTCACTAGAATTGACTTAGGATGAATGTGATGATTGATGCGTGATTGTGTTGATTCTGTGTGCATGTTATAGGATGTGTGATTCATCATACGGGCATTAGCTTTTAGCTTGATTGTGTAGGTACGGTGTAGGAGCTCGCCGCCTAGGCACGTGGACCCGTTTGGAGCTTCTACCAAGTCCATTTAGGACTCGTTCTCTGATTTACTATATTCTATTGTGTATTTGATTTATCATGTGCAGGAGGATTTAAGTGTCATTTTATCGGATCCCACTTGACTTGGGCCATTTAGCCAACAGTTTTGTTCGGATTAATAACCCTCGAGGATGAGATCCCTCGAGTTTGTTTTCAAAATTAAGATCCACCACAGTTGCCTTCGGGCCTATTGTATAAATCCCAACCCAGGCCTATATATGTAGTTTTCGCATTTTCGGTGAGAAATGAAATGAGGGTTACTAACAGCCACGCCTTCAGATAGACCGTGTGCTCGGAAGAGCGGGTTCTGGAGCTGAGGAGAACCCACTTCGTTCCCGAAGGATCTGAACAACTCCACCTTTGAGTTCCTCAAACCCGGAGATGTGTGGAGGTTTACGGGTACTGTAATGCAATGCATGTCTAGACTTGTGGATAGGGTGGCCTTTATTGCACTATTAGGGAGAAGCTCTGTCCGTTTTCTTTAAAAATATAATTATTTTATTACTATTTTCTTGTTTAATTTTTTTCCTTCGTGTTGTTTGCACGTCATGGCATGCACATAGAACCATGTTAGAACCCAAGCATCTCATTCATGTTGTGCATGTTGCATCACCATCCTCAGATGCCGAGAGTAGATCCAGGTCGGCTTAACCGAATCAAGTAGATTAGCGAACGGTTTGGTCGCCGGTGACACATCCGGGTCGGTTCAAGGGTGAACCGGAACGGGGTGTTACAGAAGTGGTATCAGAGCCAACTCTTGGCATATGTTCTCTGATACCAGAAGTGGTATCAGAGCTAACTCTTGGTGATTAGGATGGTAGATGCATACAGGTTACATGTGTGCCGAAGCTGCTCCGAGCTGTTCCGACAGGTATTTTTCTGTTTTAATGTTTTTGATTGTAGATTTCCTTACAAATCGGTAGTGTGACAGGCGAGTAGACTAGAGCAGGAACTACTAGCAGGATGGTCACACAGACCCGTCGGACACAGATCAGGAGTCCATCTCCTCCCATGCCCAGGCAGGATAGCCCCAGCCATGGTCACAGCGACACAGCTTCCAGTCGACCTAGGACCACCATGCCACCAGCAGAGACGAGTGTACCAGTATCAGCTAGTCATCGTACGGAGAGCCATCGCTGAGACAGTCGACGTGACAGTCACCGCAGTGGGAGTAGTCGACAGGAAAGGGATGCTGCGATAGCTAGGCTAGTTGAGGTTCAGATGCAAATGTAGCAGAATCAGGAGGAATTTAGGAGAGAGCTCAGACAGATAGCTCTATCAGTGGCTAGAGCAGAGAAGAGACCAGCCGTGGATGAAGAGGCGCAAGGAGAGCCAGTAGCGCCCATGGGCCCTCCGTCGCCGCCTCCTCCTCCACTGCTGCAACAGGGAGCTACCCCCACAATAGCTCCTCTGGTTGCCCCACTTCAGGCAAGGATGAGATAGGACGTCAGTGGACCCGCGATAGCTAGGTAGCGGGCAGACCGCAGGGGGAGTGGAGCAGTTGGAGGTGACAGTGTACCAGTTGGTACAGGACCACAGTTTCCTCGATATGAGCAAGGAGAGGGATCAAACAGATCTGTAGATGCGAGGAGTTTGGAACTGTGGCAATATGAGAGGTTCGTGAAGAATGGCAGATGACCTTTCTTTGGGAAGTTGGATGCGGAGGAGGCATTCCTATGGATATTGTCGGCCATAGGAGTGTTTGATAGTATGGCATGCCCCGTAGAACACAGAGTATGCATCGTCACAGGAGCATTCCAAGACGAAGCGAGGATATGGTGGAGTTCGGTGCAGAATTCTGTATTTGCTCATCGCCAGCCTCAGGACATCACTTGGGAGGAATTCAGAGTGGAATTCGATGGAAAGTACTTTCCACCAGATGTTAGGAAAAGGAAGGAACGGGAGTTCCAGATGTTGAGGCAAGGACCTATGACAGTGGTACAGTATGAGACGAGGTTTAGAGCCTTGGAGAGATTTGCACCAGATTTGGTTCCGACCGAAGGAAGAAGAATAGAGCGCTTCTATGAAGGCCTCCATCATGAGATTCAGATGGCATACTTGGATAGGAAGTTTACTACCTTCGGTGATGTAGTAAGAGCTGCAGGCGAAGCAGAGCGGGTGATAGCTACATGACCATGTCGAGATGTCGACCAGAGGCAGCAACATCTGAGGCCATATCAGCCAGAGCAGGGGGCATAGCAGAGACGATGTGTAGATGTGCCAGTAGCCATGAGAGCCATGGATGGCCAGGTTCAGGGCAGCAGAGCCCCATTCTGTCAGAATTGCCAACGCCATCATTGGGGAGAGTGCAGAGCAGGCAGAAATGTATGCTACAACTGCTGGTCAGCCAGGGCACCGAGCCGCAGAGTGCAGAGTAGGCACTAGGGTTTGTTACAACTAAGGTCAGCCAGGGCACAGGGCCGCAGAGTGCAGAGGAGGCACTAGGGCCTGTTACAGTTGCGGTCAACTGGGACATAGGGCTGCAACATGTCCAACTGGCCAGAGCCAGCAGTTGACACTCCCAGCGCCTCAGCAGAGACTTGCACTTCCAGCTCCCCAATAGCAGTCACAGCATAGAGGCCAACAGGGCCATGGACAAGGTCAGAGAGGTGGAGACCAACAACCACTGAGGCAGCAGTAGAGGGGACAAGATCAGAGAGGGTACATGGCTGCAGGACAGACTAGGAAGCAGAAGGGTACGCCACAGCCACAGCCACAGCCACAACCACAGTTAGCATCAGAATCAAGCCGCACCATTTGCAACAGAGCAACAGCAACCAGCAAGGATGTACGCAACCACCGTAGCGGAGGCCCTTGAGGATACGACGATCGTGACAGGTATGCTTTCCGTAGGCCTTGTACCTGCACGTGTCTTGTTTGATTCTGGATGTACGCACTCCTTCATTTCGTACATGCACACTAATACGATTGGATCTAAGATAGAGGAGTTAGGACATTCACTGTTAGTGTCCACCCCCGCCGGTAGTGTAATAGCTACGGGCGAGTGTGTGTGTGATGGCCCTGTTGAGATTCAACAGCGACAGCTTGTAGCTGATTTGATACTATTAAAGCTACAAGAATTTGATGTGATATTTGGGATGAATTGGATGTCCAAGCAAGGAGCAGTGATAGATTGTTGAAGGAAGACGATGACTTTCCACCGTGGAAGGCACCGCTTTTTCAAGTGCAGGGCTGAGCAGGGAGCATGGATGGATATCCTATTAGAGTGCAGTGAGACAACTGGACAGAGGCAGTGAACTGATAATGGCAGCATTAGTTTTGATGCCTGGCACAACCCCAATTTCAAGAGCTCCAGTATAGGATGGTACCTCTTGAGCTCAAGGAACTGAAAGAACAACTACAGACACTGTTGGACCAAGGATTCATCAGACCAAGTGTTTCACCTTGGGATGCACTAGTATT